>CBVK0103813142.1:0-20142 GCA_900067695.1 Picea abies | reverse complement strand
GAGCGTTTTCGCTCGCTCGGCTGCCGCGGCGGAACTCTTGTGCCCGAATTCTTTGCCCACGGTGTGAAGAAAAACGGCGGAGACCACCACGTCGAAGTAATTGTCCATGAACGGCAGATTTCGCGCGTCCCCGCTTCGGCAAGTAACATATTCTTGAACTCCTTCAATGGCCGCCGTTCTGAGAGTAGATGACATCGATTTTTGCCCGTCAAGCCAGAGATCCATTCCCACTACCCGCCCGCTGCTGCCTTCTTTCTTCAGCTGCATTGCCACGGCATTGAGAAGAATCCCGCGTCCGCATCCGATATCCAAAGCGGTTTTCACATTGGACCAATCGCCCACCATGCTTACTATTCTCTGCGACATTTTCCAGTGGAGGATCACGTCGGAATACCAGATATTGGCCGCCGTGACGAAGAAACAAACAGCTACTAGAGCCATCAGAGAGCCAACAAAACCGGCCGCGAAGCTACAGACTTGAATGGGGAAAAACGGGAAAGATCTGACCAGGAAGTGACAGATTTGGCCAAAGTAGGTCATGAATAAAAATGAAGAAACGCTGAGCACAGAGCCCTGGAGTAGAGTTAAAACCAGTGAATGCCACTCATCCATTCCATAAATTGCATAAACATGCATCCAATCTCTGCCTGCTTTCCCCATTACGCAGAACCCCCAAAAAAACAGCGAAAAACAAACAGAGTGAGAATATTTCCAAGTTCTCGGCCCGGATTTGATTAAATGCACACAAGATAAGCCCAAGCTAAATTCGAATTAGATAGCAATTTAGCGGCCTAAAATAGTAGAAAAATCTCTTCGGTCACCGGAAAAAGGGGCGGAATTCTTCCAAACAGCACGTACTGAAACTACACTTGGCGAGAAAAGCACAGCACACAATCTAGGCCTCCATTACCCCTTCCAGGATTCGATCCAGCAACCTCCAATCGAGCACCATCGGCTAAGGAGAAGCGCGGATAATCTGGTCTTAAATCGACCAACTACACATCTCTTATCTACGAATCCGGATCGAATCTCATCCAATTCTATCTTTCCTTCCCAGCCCTTAAAGACCGGGTTTTACAGAAAAACGGAGAATCCACAACCTAATCTCCGAAACTATATCTGTGAACGAACTTTTATATAAACAACTAGACCGCTTCAAATGCAAACCCAGAAAATAAATTAAACAAATAGGCGACCCACTATCATCTCTCACCCATATGGGGATATACACACATCAACACATACCCCATGACAGCAGCAGCCAAGTGTATATATCATCGACATCGTGCACCTATCCCTCTGTAGGTAGGGACCGGTCAGTAATGAATATATACACACAGCTTGAATGGATATATACACAACAACCCAGTAAAAATAAAACCAAAAGTAAATTTGAACTTGTCCATGACAGCATCCCAAATTCACATTGTCCGCCAATCCACTTCCGACAAGTTCAAAATTTGTATTGATTTTACTGGGATTTTGTGTGTATATATATATATATATATATATCTATTCAAACCTGTGTATATACATTCCTTTCCCTGGTCCCTACCTGCACAGGGCTGTGGCTGCCTCAAGTTTCAATGATAATTTTTTATTTTTTATTTATGCATATCCTATCGTGACAAGTTGGCCGGTTGGCTGAGCAGGTACGAGAGCCATTGATGAGCTCCAGTCGTGGTGTATACTTACTTCAGTGATCCCGATGCACTCAAAATATATGGGCTGCCATGCATATAAAATATCGCTGTTAGATTCCCATGCATCTCCGCACATTTAATGATGAGATGCATATACACAATGTGTATATGTCGTGGCACGATGCGTATACACAATGTGTATATGTCGTGGCACGATGCGTGTAAAATATGGTTAGAGACTGAGCAGCCCTAGTCTACGTGGGCCCGGTTAATTAATACTTAGAACGTGGTTAGATGATAATTGTAAGCGGAGGGGTCGTAAATCTAGGAAAATGCTCGTAAAATGATGGTGGGGAGAAATTAGGAATACTATTAAGACGGCGCCGGAGAGCCCGGTCATTGCCGGTATTCCCGGATGTACGGTTACCCGAAACGCTTTTGACGTGCCGTTTCTGACACGACGTCTGACCGGCAATCAAGGGTGCTCGGCACCGACAACGCGTTTGTAGTGTTTTTCTGGCATTAAGTGGTATTAATAATAATAATAATAAAAATGAAATTAGGACGTGGAATCATGTCCCCTCACGCGGTGATGACGGTCCTCCCACTTTTTGGCTCGGAGGGAAAGGGAAGGTTCGAAGTTCATGTCCAGCTAAAGTCAAGGCGGAACTTTGTCTTTTACATGACCACACCTTGTTTTTCAAAAGTCACTTTGGAGGGATTCCTGCTTCACACCTTCCTCTCACCCACCCCTTTGGTTTCTCACTGATTAGATTTTTGCTAGGCTGTCTCGCATTCTTACTTTCACTATCTTAGCCTCAAGGTTCCATAGACCTTGGGAACTCATGGAACATTGAGGGGCAAGTTGTCAATGTACAAAGAATATTTTATAGTTTTAAACCTTAACATAAGTAGAATGTACAAGAATATTTTAAAATTTTAAACCTTAACATAAGTACTCACATGAATGGATAAAATTCCATTTGTATGTCTCACATGACATATATATTTAATTAGATGGCATGGAATGTATTGGTCAAACTTGTTAAAATTCTTGTCAATGTAAGCAGAGTATGAATGTAATTTGTATTGAGTTAATGAAGAAATGAATGTAGTGGACAAATTTGTTAAAAGTCTTGTCAATGTAAATAGAAACATTTTGAGTTTCCATTTTGTAGATGGATATTAATATTTTATTAAAAAAAAAAGTTAAAATTCTTATTAATGTAAGCAGAGTATGAATGTAATTTGTATTGAGTTAATGAAGAGATGAATGTAGTGGACAAATTTGTTAAAAGTCTTGTCAATGTAAATAGAAACATTTTGAGTTTTCATTTTGTAAATGGATATTAATATTTTATTAAAAAAAAAAAGTTAAAATTCTTGTTAATGTAAGCAGAGTATGAATGTAATTTGTATTGAGTTAATGAAGAGATGAATGTAGTGGATAAATTTGTTAAAAGTCTTGTCAGTATAAATAGAAACATTTTGAGTTTTTATTTTGTAAATGGATATTAATATCTTGTTAAAAAAAGAGTTAAAATTCTTGTTAATGTAAGCACAGTATGCATGTAATTTGTATTGAGTTAATGAAGAGATGAATGTAGTGGATAAATTTGTTAAAAGTCTTGTCAATGTAAATAGAAATATTTTGAGTTTTTATTTTGTAAATGGATATTAATATCTTATTAAAAAAAATATTAAAATTCTTATCAATGTAAGCAAAGTATGAATGTAATTTGTATTGAGTTAATGTAATTTGTATTGAGTTAATGAAGAGATGAATGTAGTGGACAAATTTGTTAAAAGTCTTGTAAATGTAAATAGAAATATTTTGAGTTTTTATTTTGTAAATAGATATTAATATCTTATATAAAAAAAAGATGATCTGAAAATGTAATTTGTATTGTGTTAATGTAGAGATAGGTTTACTAACTTATCTCAAAAACGATCTACATTGAGTGTAAGAGAGCTTCAAAAGGTAACCTATATACACTTAGAAGTTTCTTGGAAACCCAATTAGATTTATTCATATTCTCCTCAACTTTCTTGGAGACCCATTTGGTGTAGCAATGGTGATGTACCAAATTGATAATAGAGAACTTTAAATTAATCATGATAAAAGTGGCCAAATTGGAAGTAATAGGGTCCAAAGGTACTTGGATGCATCAAATCGACAATAGGATGACTTTAAATTAATTATGAGAAAAATGGATAAATTGGAATTAATAGGAACCCAATGCTAACCAATATCTAATTAGAGACTAGTGTAACCCCTCAAGAAAATATCTTATTAATTCCAACGTTTTAAAAAACTTGGATGCAACTCATTAAATGGAAGGTGGTAGATAATCTCGAAAATATAGGGGTTGTACTTTTGCAACTTTCTTGGAGACCCATTTGGTTTGGGAATGGTGATGCACCAAATTGATAATAAAGAAGGACTTTATATTAATGGGAAAAGTGGCCAAATTGGAATTAATAGGGCCCAAGGTACTTGGATGCATTAATTGATAATAGAGGAGAACTCTAAATTAATTATGGGAAAAGTGGACAGATTGGAATTGATAGGAACCCGATGCTAACCATTATCTAATTAGAGACTAGTGCAATCCCTCAAGGAGATATCCTAATTAATTCCATCAATTTCAAATGTAATTCATTAAAAGGAGAGTGAACAATGTGGTAAATAAATTAGAAAATATAGGGGTTGTACTCCATTACCGTCAATACTGGATATGAAAGGGGCACACTACTCACACACATGTCTAGGTTCGAATGGAAATAAGAAGATGACAAAAGAAAAAATAGAAAGAGTGGTGGCACACAATAAGCCACTAAAACAAATAAGAGAAGGATAATGAGCTTTCAAAAGAAGAAGACATGAAGATGAATAGTTTCTACGTTTTTAGGTCCACTTTAATTGGAACTAAAGGAGAGGATTTTAAAACCAACCAACTTTGCCCCCGATTACACATCAATCATCTCCATCAAGGTGTTCAATTTTCACAATGAGTCAATTTATATATTGAAGACCAACGAGCACACAATGAGTGGACCAACCCAGTCATGCTAGAACTATAGTCTTGGGAGCCAGATACTAATTTCCCCAAACAACTCAACAAATGTTTGTGCTACTCTATATATTCAATATGTGGTTATAGGAGAAGATAGATCATATGACGATAGTAAGGTTGATAAGCAAATTGGGAAACACTTTTTGTATATGTTGATCAATGTTAACTAGTTTTAATATTGTCGTTTTGGGATCAAGGATCAAGCTAAAATTCCTATCGAAAACCACATTGCATTAAAAAACTGTAAATAATATAAATATGATAAATTGGTGGGAGAATATCCTAAATTATTTATATGTTTAACTAATAATATGGATGTGTAAGCGATTCTTTTTAGTCTATATATATGTTAAGTCTTTTTGTTGACAAATGAAAACTAATTTCATAAAATCAAACACCTTCTCTCACACCAATAAAGATTATATAGCTATATAAAACTTAAATTATTTATGTAATAACAAACAAACTTAACTTCTAAACCACAAACTAATCTAAAACAAAATATTATCATTATATGAATTGTAAATTTGTAAAGTACAACATAATATTATTACAACATGAAGGAAAAAAAAAAAAAAAATCCATAAATTATCATTGTCATGCAGAAAAAATGAAAGTGAATGTAAAACTCTGTTTGGTTTAGGACTTCAAAGAAGAAAACGAGAAATGAATAAAAACTTATTCATAAAAGCTTTTATGTATGTAAAAGTTTGATGATTGTCATGGTTGCTTCTAGGTGAAGGTGTGATAAAGATTTTTTGGCGCTGAACCTTCCCACATATCTACATCACCCATTTTCATAAAAGTAATTTTCATTGTCTCCACACAAAAAAAATGAAAATGATTATAAAACCATGCTTTATGTGGGAGTTGAAGGAAAATGAATGAAAACGATTGTGTAATGTAACAATGCTTTGTGTGGGACTTAAAGAAAAAATAGAAAGAAAACTGATTCCTAGAATTGAATCTTTCCAGGTATGTAAAAGCTTTATGATGGTCATAGTTGCTTATGGGTGAAGTTGTGATAAAGATTCCCAAGACCTACACCACCACCTTCATGAGTGATGTCTCAAAATATCAAGTTTCAAAATCCTTATCACAATTAATCTACACATAGAAATATTCGCTCATATGATTCGATGGTTATTACTTTAGAAGAACTAGGAAGTGATGAATTAGGATAGATAAATAAATATATTTGATTAAAATATTTATAAAATTGAATGAATGATTATAAAAAATAATAAAATTTTATAGTTTATGTATTATTTTTTAAGAAAATAAAATAAGAAATTTTGAGAATTAGAATTAGTGTTATAATGGTAAGATTTAAATCAAAGATTTGATTTATTTAATTGAATGGTCTTTTTCAATCTCAATCGTTTTTTTTCTTCTCTCATCATTTTCTCACCGATCCTTGTTGTACATTTTAATGAATCCTCTTAGAATGTCGAATCCCAATATTTGATATATATAAATTTGACTTCTCCTTTATTTGTGAGTGTGTTGCACAGTTTAGGTGAAAATGTTGCTCAATTTCTACCTCTCTATGTTAACATGTTCCACATTGTCAAGTGGTTGTAGCTCAATTGGTTGGGGTGGGGAGTTTTCTCCTCCCCACCCAGGTTCGAGTCTCATCTATACGACATGTTGCTCTTTGTGAGCCAATATTCTCAAAATTCTTGACCCTCCTATGTTCTTCGGATTTCGGGGGGATTATTGTGGACGTAGCAAGCTTCGCATCGTGAACCACAAAGGAAAAAATAAAAAACATGTTCCACATAGCCATTCCTGCCACAATTATTTTGGTTGTTCCCATGTACCTATTTCACATCTCAACCTATATGAACTACAAGATAAAAGAACTAATGGAAAAAGAAGAAAAAACATACCAAAAAATCTATAATACAATCTGCCATTTTAAAATCTATATAGTTGAAGTTTGGGATGTTGCATGCCATGATAAATAAAGCTTTATATCATGGTTTAGAGTTTTTTCATGTATATATAATTAAGTGTGAACTTACAAAACAAATAACAAATATCAATTAAAGTTGGATAATTAAATAACTTAAGAAAAAAAGCATGAGCAAGGAAACCCACTTCCATGTTCTCATTGAGACTTTCCAAATAATATACTTACTTGATACCTTAAAGTACCTATGGTGTAGATGAAATTAGTCATCAAACTTGTGAGGTAGGCATATTGGTACTATTTGTGCACTATGGACCAAAGTCCACCTCCATATTCTCCTTAAAACTTAATAATATCTTTATCAACATAGGTGAGGTTAATTGGTAAAAAACTTGGGTTTTCATTATTGTCAGGCCAAGTATGGGCAACGAATCTAACTCCACACTTGTGTCTTTCATTAACATGAATCTCAATAAATATACAAAACAATGATTGTTGGTCTCCCCTAATGGGTGACTCTTCCTATCACCTATGACTCTTCATATTTACAATAATGTTACAATAACACAATATTAAGGATTATGTGTTCAACATTCCCCCCATAATCCGAAGGGGTGTTTGTGAGTCCAAGCATCATTTTAAACTTTTCAAAAATTTCTCTTCCAAGCACTTTGGTGAAGATGTCCACAATTTTCTCATTTGTGGAACAATGTCTCAAGTGAATAGTTTTGGCCTCTACATGATATCGAATCGGGTGATACTTTGTGTTGATATGCTTAGTTCAATCATGAAATATGGGATTCTTGGCCAAATTGATTGAAGAAGTATTGTCAAGTAGAAGAGAAGTAGAACTCACTTGTTTCTCTTGCAAATATTCAAGTATTTTCCTGAGCCACATAATCTCCTTCGTTGCTTGTGCAACTGCCACATATTTCGCCTCTGTTGTGGAATTTGTTGGAACCAATTGTTTGCATGATCTTCAAAAGAGAACTATTGATCCAAGACTCATGAGATAACATGAAGTTGATATTCCATTTTATTTATCCCCAACAAAGTTTGAATCAGAATATCCAATTAGGTTGAAGTTATCCGCCTTAGAGTACCCGAGTCCAAAATCTTGAGTTCCCTTCAAGTATTTAGAACTCTTTTTGCAACAGACCAATGTCCTTCACAAGGATTTTGCATGAACATGAAAAGAATCCCAACAACAAATGAAATGTTTGGTCTGGTGGTAGTAAGATAGATAAGACTTCCCACAAGTTGTTTGTACTTGGTTACAACCTTGTGGACATGTATATGACCTAGTTATAACCTTTAATTATTTTCTTTACTTAGAAATTTTTTCTTATTTCATAGCGGGTTCACAAGTCTCCTTATCAAAGTTTCGTGTTACATAAATTGCACTTTTGTTTCTTTGCCACCTACATATTGCACTGTGACTTAGTCATATTTTAAGTTTCTTTTCATAATGATGGGTTCGCAGGTTGGCAGACTTATGGGTGTGGCCCTATAATTCTTTCATAAGTATGTTTTCTTCACCATCACTAAAATGAACCATGTCTTCCATGATCTACATTTTTCTCTATACTTAGATTTTTCTTGACATTTCTTTCCACCGCAGGTTCGCGGGTCTTCAAGTCTTGTAACACTCATTTTGTGCCCGTTCGATCAACCAATCATAATACTGAGTTTTTTCAAGGATATGTTCTCCACTCTCATCATCAAACAATACTTACATGGTTTTCATGTCATGGCGGGTTCGTGTGTTGGCAGACTCACAGGTTGGTATTTCCTCTTTCTTCTGTGCCCTCTTCCCCATTGTGATGTATGCATTTCCTTTGTCACTTGTCCCCAGATTCATTTAATGCTAAATCCTACAGAAGATAACTGCTAATTATTTTTTTGAAAAGGTCGTTAACAATAACATATTTCTCAAGGTAATTTCCATTTAATTCATATTAACTTCTTCATCGAAAAAAGGTTTTAAGTTATATTACCAAGAAAAGAATTATTTTGAAATCAATGTCCTAAGTAATTTTATGAGAATCCACCAACTTCACCAAAATGGTCATCAGAAGACAACAGTTATGTGGAGATATTATGAACTTATTTGGCCGAGAAGACCAAAAATTTCACTGGCCAAGATCTTATTGGTATTATTCATCACTTCCTTTGCCAAAGAGAAATGAAAATATAATTGTTCATCACTTTCACCATAATATCACAAATGGTGTGCCCGACTCAATCGATGGTTCTCCCGAGTCCATTCATGATGTGCCTTGCCAATAGGCTAAGGTGCTAGTTTGAAGTATGTCTTGGCTCCGGCCAAGGCCATCAACTATCCAAGGTGCATCTTAACTAGCCAAGGGGGTTGTCCAATGTGTGCCTTGACAATGGGACAAGGTGACTTAACCGTCCAAGAGATCTATCCATGCCTATGCAACGAAGGTGTCCGACGCCACTTTAGACGAGGGTCTTACAACAACCCTCCAATGGAAAACCAATGATTACAAACACTCCTAGTTTTACAAACCTACCCATTTTGGTAAAGAAATAATACATGAAGGGTCAATCACTAAGCACAAATACTTTTCTTCAACTAAGTTTGATAGAAAAACACTAAGCACAAACACTTTTTTTGGACTAAACTTTTGAAGCATAAACACTTTTTTTTCAAAAACACTATAGTGGGAAAACCACTAAACACTTTCCTTTCGTTAAACTTATGAAACTTAAGCAATTTCCTTCATCTAAACTCTACTAAAACACAAATACTTTCTTTAATATTCCTTTGCCATTGTCACAAAGAAAATAGTGGAACAACAAACCACTAATTACTTGCTCAAGTTATAAAAGCACAACTACTTTTCTTCCAACTTCCTTTCCTTTTTAAAAAAGAAATGACTTTTTCATTAAAAAAATATTAATTAATTAAATTAACAAGTCAAAACATAAACAATTTTCTTCCCAACCAAACCACTAATTGCAAACATTTTATATTAGCATACCATACTCTGCTCACTCAATTCACTCAAATCCTTTCGCAGAAAGGAGAAAGGATCTGAGACTTCAATTTTTTTTTATTTTTAAGAACACTTAATAAGATCCAAGAAAATCAAAGGCCAAATGCTCCAACAATACTTGGGTGTTACAAAAATGCAATGCCTTCAAATGTGAAATTTGTCATCTGGGTTGCACAAATTGACACTCTAAATGATGTAATGAATAAAGCAATATAAATGGAGGAAAGTATGTTAGAGACAGATGCAAATCCAAGTATTATTATCGGAAAGGTTCAAAGACAAATGGTTAATCTTACCATTTCAGATCAAGGAGCATCAACTTCGAGAAGAGTTGAAGATCAAAGAACATGAAATACTGGAGACCAAGGAATGGTTGGGAGAATACTCAAAGGAGTAATTCCTAATGTGACAAATGATCCAACAACGATGCAAGAGACCAAACAAAGGATGGAAATATTATAAATGAATCAAACCATAAAACAAATGCAAAACGAATCGATGAGATCAAGAAGAAATGAAAATTGTGTTCCTAATCCAAGAATTCATATTCAAGAAGAGAGGATAAATCATGTTCAAGGACAACGAATAGGAAATTATGGTACAAATGAAGAGTTCAGACAAATAGCACCTAGGGTGAAAAATCCAAATGGTGTAGTATTAGAAGAGGATTCTGAAGATGAAATAATTGACAATAAAGAGGTTGATCTCATTCAAGAAGAAATTCTTGAATCTGTACAGACAGATGAATACAAGTCATCCATGTATATATTTGATAAGCATGAATAAATCAATATCTCACAAGATAACATTGTGCAAACAAGAGCACAAACAAATAAATCCAAAACAAAATAAAATTTGAAAATAGGAAAAGAGAAAGAAAATGTAGATAAAGAAAAGGAAAAGATAAGACCGAGTGGAGAAGGGGAAAATAAGCAACAACTAGTTGTAAGTCAATTTAAGAATCCTCCACAAATGAAATATAATGTAATAGATGATCTATCAAAATTAAGGATTACTTTTCCATTCATGGAAGTTGTAAAAATCCTGCAACAAAGGCAAAATATCCTTAAAATTTTAGATGAGCCAAGTCATAGAATGGAAGTTGTTGCATCAAATTCTAAGAAATAACAAAATAATTCAATAGTTAGACCGAAAGTTAAAGTCCCACCTTTCTATATCACTATAGAAAATCGTGATGTGGTCCTTCACAATTGCATGATTGGCACTGGAGCTACAAACAATATCATGCCATTATCAGTGATGGAAGCACTTGGGATGGGTTGTACTAAGTACTATGAAACCATGGAGAGTATTTATGCCATTGATTCAAGAAAAGTCTTGGCATATGGAGAAATCAAAGATTTTTATGCTTGGATAAATGTTGCCCCACATATCATAAATGTATTCATAATCACAGTAGTGGATCTTCCTCCAACTTATGGGGTAGTTCTTGAAAGAGATTGGTCTTCATTGATTGGAGGGTACATAATGAATGATAAGAGTTGCATGGTGTTACCTTATAAATATGGGACAATGGTGAGGGTTCCACGTGAACCAAGGAAACCATTCTCTTTCAAGAAAAAAAGATAAATAATTGATGCAATATTATGTCGACATCGGTATAGGGAATTATGTTGTGTTGGACTCAGAACAACCAGATTTTCCAAAACAACAAGAAGAAAATTCTTTCGAAGGTTTCTAGAGGATGTCTTTTTATGGTTCCTGTAGTAGTTTAGGGAATGGAGTTGGAATTATTTTCAAAATCCCTAAAGTAGTTATACATCCCCATGCTATTAGACTTGAGTTTCCTTGTACGAATAATGAGGCTGAATATGAAGCACTAATACAAGGAATGAATCTTGGACTCCAAATGAAGATTAAACACTTGATCATAACCGACAACTCTAAGCTTGTAATAAATCACATAAAAAAATACAAGATAAAAAAGGAGTGATTGATACTCTATGCCAAGAGAGTGAATGATTTAATGAATTATTTCATCTCATTCAATATATTATTAATTCCCAGGGAAAGAAATAAAAAAGTAGACTTGCTAGTAGTTGTTGCATCTTTGTTTAATCCTAATGAATTACAAATCCATAACACTTTCCAAATCAGAATAATTTTCAGACCCTCGGTTCATGATAATCAAGAGTACCCCAAGTTTTTGAAAATGATGAAGAATTAGATGAATTCTTGGCTGATGCAAGTGATCTTATAGAAAATTTTGAAGATCAGAGTCATACACACCTCTCAAAAATCCTTGCCAATTTTGAATCTATCTTCATGAGAGATGATAAAATCAAAGCATCAAATTTGAAGGAATAAGTATCTACCAGAAGGGTACAAGAAACTCAAAGGATAAACATCGGGACTAAATAATCTCCAAAATATGTAAATCTCGGGACTAGCTGCACACAAAAAGAGATTGATCAATATACCTCTTATTCAAAGAAATCTTTGATGTCTTCGCTTGGACTTACGATGAATTGAAGATATACGATAAATCTATATTTTAGCACATTATACCATTGAAAGAAGGGACTAAGCCATTCAAACAAAAATTAAGAATAATAAATCCAAAATTGAAACCATAGGTGAAAATTAAATTGGAGAACTTAAAGAAAGATGGAATGATATTCCTAATCATGCATTCATAATGGTTATCAAACCTTGTCACCGTGAGGAAGAAAAGTGGATGAATTTGTTTGTGCATTGATTTTTGAGATCTGAACAAGGAGAGCATTAAAGACAATTATGCCCTTCCCAACATGGAAATGTTGTTTCAACAAGTCACTAGCTCAGCATTGATTTCCATGTTAGATGGATTTTTGGGATATAATCAGGTGTTGGTTGCATAGGAGGATAGATCAAAAACTACTTTTATAACACCTTGGGAGACATGTGCATATGCTCGCATGCCCTTTGGTTTGGAAAATGTTGGAGCAACCTTTCAAAGAGATATGGACCATGCTTTCAAAGATCCGATCAGGAAATTTATGGTTGATTATCAAGATGACCTCACTATTCATTCTAAGATCAAAGAAGAGCATATTCATCATCTAAGAGAAATCTTTCAAAGATGCAGATTATATGTAATTTCTCTTAACCCAAAAAATGTGTATTTTCAGTTTCAAAAGGAAATATTTTCGGACATATAGTCAACAAAGAAGGAATATACATTGATCCTAAAAGAGTCAAGGATATCAATGAACCAAATTTTCCGAATAAAAAAAAAAGGGAGTGCAATCATTTTTTGGCAAGATAAATTTTGTGAGAAGATTTGTCCCAGATTATGCAACAATTATCAAGCCAATAAAAGCATTGTTGAAGAAAGATCACAGATTTGAATGGACCTAGGAAATACAAAGAGCATTCACAAACATGAAGCATGCAATCACCACAACACCTGTATTAATCAGTCCACATTTTAGTAAATATTTCATTATATATTCTTTTGCTTCCAAAGAGACTTTTGCTTCCATTCTTACATAGAGAAATATTAAAGGAGAAGAATTACCAATAAGCTTCATGAACAAAACTTTTCATGATTATGAATTGAAGTATTCAAAGATAGAGAATCAAGCTCTCTCCTTAGTTAGGGCAGTGGCTCACTTTAGAACGTGTATTATGTCATCCCATATCATAGCATATGTTCCCACTTCTCTAGTGAAAATGCTTCTCAGACAACAATTGAGAGAAGGCAAATGGGCAAATTGGTTAGCAAAAATTCAGGAGAATGACATTGAGATCAAGCCACTAAAAGAAGGTAAAGGATAGGGGTTGTGTAAGCTCATTGTTGGGATTGATTCATTAAATGGGACCATATCAATTTCAACATAATCATCTACATCAAATCTTGAATGGTATAAGGATGTAATTTTTTATTTAAAATCAAGCCAATTCCCAAATGGAATGTCACCAAAAGAAAGGAGGGCACTAAAAATGAAATGAAATCAATATGTATTGGTTGCTGAAATTTTGTTTCGCATAAATTTTGATGTAATGTTGTTAAGATGTGTTGATGCAACAAAGACTCAGAAACTAATGAAATAATTTCATGTAGGAATTTGTGGTGGTCATTTCTCACCCACAACTACTGTACATAGAATAATGAGAGCTAGATATTATTGGCAAACTATTTTCAAATATTCATATTTGATGATAAGAAAATGTATTTCGTGTCCAAAAATTTCACAAATAATGAAGAGAGAAACAATGCCTCTGCAATGCATAATAGTAGAAGAACCACTCACTCAATGGGGACTTGATGTGATTGGGGAAGTAAATACAAAATCAAGCAAAGTCCATTCATATATCCTCACAATGACAGATTATTTCACAAAATTGCAGGAAGCACTAGCATTAAAAAGGGAAGACTCTGATGAGCTTATAAGGTTTCTCAAAGAAAATATTTTAGCAAGATTTGGGGTTCCAGAAAAATTCATTACAGATAATGGATCAATATTCATTGGGTCAAAGTTTACAAAATTTTGTGAAGAATTTGGTATTATCATGGGACAATCATCAAACTATTATCCACAAGAAAATGGTTTGGCTAAATCTACCAATAAGACTTTGATCCAAATTCTCAAAAATACCATTGATCTTAATAAAAAAAATTGGCATTTGAAACTAACAGATGCATTATGGGAAAGAAGACTAACACCAAAGGACAACACTGAAAATTCCCCATATACACTGGTGTATGGAAAAGAAGCAAGGATGTTGATTAATCTAGAAGTGAAGGCGTTAAAATATGTTGTAAACATTGAAGATGTAGAAGAAGTCTCCCCTTTACACAAAATGATACAAGCAGTTGATAAAATTGGAGGAACAACGAGCTTGAGCATTAAATAAAATGAATCAAAGACAACAGATCATTAAGAATTAATTTGATCAAAGCACAACAATGAAAGACTCTCAAAAAGGACAACTAGTACTGTTATGGAACAAAGCAAAGGAAATTCCTTCTCTACATACAAAGTTTGAAGTGCCATGGATTAGCCCATACATTATTGAAAATATTTTGGGTTATAACTCCAGTTAATGGCCAACATCTTAAAAGTTTATTTGCTTGATCATTTCTCCTCCTACCTGTACATAGTCTTTTTCTTTTTCTTCTTGTAATTTTTCATGTATTTTCCTTTCTTGCATTGACTCCATGCCCAATGGTTGAGATTCTGGATTCTCAGTCACCCACAGGAGGTACCCGTTCCATAGTTGGAGCCATTTGTTGACATGTATATGACCTAGTTATATCCTTTAATTCTTTTCTTTACTTAGAATTTTTTTCTTATTTCATAGCGAGTTCACAAGTCTCCTTATCAAAGTTCCATGTTACATAAATTGCACTTTTGTTTCTCCACCACCTACATATTGCACCATGACTTAGTCATATTTTAAGTTTATTTTCATAACGATGGGTTAGTGGGTTGGCAGACTCATGGGTGTGGCCCTTTTCATTCTTTCATAAGTATATTTTCTTCTCCATCACTAAAATGAACCATGTCTTCCACAATCTACATATTTCTCTATACTTAGCTTTTTCTTGACATTTCTTTCAACTGTGGGTTCATGGGTCTTTAGGTCTTGTAACACTTGTTATGTGCCCGTTCGACCGACCAATCATAATACTTAGTATTTTCAAGGATATGTTCTCCACTCTCATCGTCAAACAATACTTAGCCGTTTTTCATGTCATGGAAGGTTCGTGGGTTGGTATTTCCTCTTTCTTGCATACCTGCTTCGCCGTTGTGATGTATGCATTTCCTTTGTTACTTGTCCCAAGATTCATTTAATACTAAATCATATGGAAGATAATTGCTAATTATTTTTTGGAAAATGTCATTAACAATAACAGATTTCTCGAGGTAATTTCCATTTAATCCATATTAACTTCTTCATCAAAAAATATTTTTAAGTTATATTACCAAGAAAAGAATTATTTTGAAATCAACGTCCTAACTAATTTTACGAGAGTCCGCCAACTTCACCAAAATGGTCATCAAAAGACAACAGTTATGTGGAGATACTCTGAACTATTTGGCCGAGAAGACCAAAAATTTCACTAGTCAAGATCTTATTGGTATTATTCATCACTTCCTATGCCAGAGAGAAATGAAAACATAATTTGGACATAAGGTATCGCTTTATCTGGATGCTTACCTAATTTTTTACTATAAATAAGTAATCTCCTTGTGTGCGGAAAAATTCGTTCAGAGCCAAAGGGAAATTCAACTCCAGAGTGAGTCCCTTATTTCTTTAGCACTGTCAATTTTCAGGAAAATGTTGAAACTACCAAAGCCAACCATTACGTTCAAGGGAGAGGAATCAAGGAATTTTCTAAAAGAAAAGGATAATGTATTAGAGCTCTTACAAGAATATCTAGAAGATCCTACAACAATGTCGAAAGATATATCAAGAATTCATATCAATTCATTAAAAAGTCCCTATCGAGAGGTGGCATGGCTCTTCACCAGAATCACATGTCATGACTCTACACCAACTATCCCTCGGTTGGCCTTCTATATTTTTTGTTTTACAATTCATGAAGAAGCAATTTTTTGATTGGGGAAAAATCATTTCTTTAGAAATTTCTACAAAGTTGTCAAATTTTAAAAGGGACAAGAAATTCTATATGGCCTCCTACTTGATATTTGTTATTATTTACTGCCATGTATTCAAGGGTTTGAGTATCGGGAAAAGAGTAAACTGTAAAATCGATCTAGTGACTATGTGGTACCAGGGTTTGTGGAGACAAAAGGTTAGTTACTATTTCTATGAAGTATATAATGAATTTGTGTTTGTTTTCAAGAAACTTGTCTTTGGAGAGAATACTTCCAGATTGTCACATGAAGCATCAATTTTCCTAGAAAAAAAAAGGGACTATAGAGAAGATGGATAACTACAATATTGTGAGAATTTATTGCTTTTGTGAAAGACCCCTTTTTCTACCTTATTATATTCCATATAGATTATTTGATATTGAGGTTGCAAGGCAGTATAGGTTCTAGTTTTGTTTCTTTGATGAGAAAAGAAAGAGGAAGTTCATTCCACTACCATGGAATAAAAGTATTTTTAGAGGAAGAATCCATCTTTGTACAAAACGCTTTATTTGATAGAACTTTTGAAAGTTGATTTTTGAAAGATCTATTTCAAAAAAAAAGGGAAAAATCTCGTCATGAACTTGACCTCAGTAATTTTCCTCCATCTAGAATTTCCAAGTTTCATTCATAAAGCTACAGGGGATGCTTTGGATGTCTTGATAGATGATATGGAAGCTGAAAATGCCAAGCTTAAAGAAAGAAACAACGAATTAGAGTCTACCCTAATGCCACCTCCAATACTCACTACTCTAGTTTCAACAATCAACCTGGAAAGAGCTCCAACAAAACCCCAGAATCGAGTCTCAGTATAAAAGGGGCATCAACTCTACTTTCCATGACCAAGCACTATGTTGAAGAAAATATTAAGAAAATAATGTTTCTTATCTTAGAAACTTGGGATTTAGCAAATAAATTTATCTCTCTTGGTTCCAAAATTCAAAATACCAGGGAATATTTACAAGCTGACTTAACAAATGATGAAGGATTCTATAAGGATGCACTCTCTACATTTTTTATAAAGATAGGGATGATCGAATACCAAAGAAAACAAGAATATTTTCCCTCTCAGATTTGTGTCAAGCAATTGAAGGCATGCTGGATAAAAAGGATCAATATGTTAAGAGAATTATTAGGTGATTTAAATTATTTAAGTAACAAAAATGTTGAAGCTTATTCTAAATTGATGGAATTAGATCTTATGGACACTACTATTGAATTACAAGATCCAAAGCTGATTGTAAATTCAATTATTCAAACGAGGCAACAATTTGAAGAACATGTTGAGATATTGAAAGGACTATCAGCAAAAAAATTCAACATGATTGAGTATACAAAACATGACATTGAAAGTTGGTTTGTTGAGTATGAAAATAGAAATGAAGACATTGAAATTACATTACAAAAAAATTCAATTGATTATAGAGAAATTGAATGTACATTATTTGATATTAACACTAAGAAAGAAGTGATTGTTGCTCCTTTATGTGATTATATTGAAAAGTGGTTAAACTCAACTTTAATCAAGATTATCAAGGAGAACCAAACAAAAGCAATTGGTACTGGTGGAGAAACTATCTCCAGACAAAATATAAGAGAAACAATGGACCAAAAAAGAGACACAAGAGATTCCATTATAATAAGTTTGAATTGATCACATCCCTTTCTTTGTCCTTTTAGGATTCATCTATTTATATTTTTATTTGCTTCAAGTAGAATATCACTGAATTCTAATTGTTCCCTCTTATCTTCTTTTCAGGTCTTACTTTTCTCACACCTTGTTTGCATTCTATTCCCGCTCTTCTCTTCTTCTACTTTATATTTTATGGTCCACAAGAGCCCCAATCCCAGTCCATTTTTTATGAATGATTTTATTTTCATAAAACTTTCAAAGACAATATTATTTTTTGAGAAAATCCAAGAGAATTGTTTTGGGGTTAATTTTAATTGTATCTTTGAACTCTAAGCATTTGAGTAAAATATATTTGAATTCGACCTATCAAAATCCCGTTTTGAGTTTAGTAGAAATACTTTTTTAAAGTTCTCTTATATCTGGGCCATTTGTCTTCCTTTCCTTGAATGTGATCAAAATATTTAATATTGTAATGGATATGAGATTTGTGTTATAAATTTCTTATCTGTATATAACATTTCTGCAACATTTTTTTATGAGTGGGTTCCTGGTCCTTTTCTTGGGAACTTTGATGAATGTAGATTCTTTGTTTTTGCAAAAAAACATTTCTTTTATTTATTTAAATAATAAATATCTTGAGTTTGTTGTTTAACATTCTCCTACATTTATACTGTTGTCCCAAAGATCTTCAAAGATAAATCTTTAAAGAATTAAAAGAGGAGTAACACCTCTATAAAAACACAGGGGGATTCATATCCTCGCGAGGTTGTTGTTTCGACCTTAACTGATTCAAACATAAAAATCCTCAAAATCATTCCCTTCTTTTAATGTGAGTTTCAAACTATGTTCCATTGAGTAGAAACAAGATTACATTTAGCAATCCAGGGCAACAATTCCCATAGATCCTCTACACCAATAGAACTTCTCAGTGCTCATAGATTTTGTTAATGAATCTGCAACATTCTTCAAAGTGTCCACCTTCATCATCAACACTTTCTTTTCTTCAACCATGTCTCTCACAAAGTGATATTAAACATCAATATGCTTTGTATTTGAATGATAAGTCGAGTTCTTTGCCAGAAAAATTGCACTATGACTTTCACAATCTATCCTTACAACTTGTTGTACCAACCCAATACTTGAACACAATCTTTGTAACCATATTGCTTCCTTTGTTGCATGAGTGGTTGCCATATATTCAACTTTTGTAGCTAAAAGTGCCACTACAAACTATCTTTTTCTCATCCAACTTATTTCTCCTCCAAACAGGTTAAACACATACCCACTTGCAGATATCTTACGATCCATATCTCCAGCCCAGTTTGCATCCACAAAGCCATGTATTTCCAACACTATGTCAAATCCTGGTCTTCCTTGGTATCACAATCCATAGCTAGTAGTGCCACACAAATACCTAAAAACGCTTTTTACTGTTGTCCAATGCGCCTTCCCTGGTTTTGACATATACCTACTCAAAACTCCCACTGCATGTGCAATGTCCGGTCTAGTATAGACAAGTGCATACATCAAACTGCCAACTGCACTTGCATATGGAACACGACACATGTCCTCCTACTCTTCCTGTGTCTTGGGACACTGATCCACATATAAATTTACACCAACATGAATAGGGACCTTAAATTTTTTACATTCCTTCATATTAAACCTCTGCAATATTGTCTCGACACATTTTCTCTAATTTAACCAGAGTTTCCTCTTTTCTCGATCTCTTTTAATTTCCATGCCCGAAATGAAATTTGCAGCACCGATATCCTTCATATCAAATTTAGAGGACAACTGAGTTTACACATCCTAGATAATATCCTTGTTGTCTCCTATCAACACCATGTCATCCACATACAAGACCAAATAAATCAAATGATCACAAATTAATTTAAAATACACATAATGATCCTCTTTGCTTCTTGTGAAGCCAAGTCCCAACATATCGGTATCAAATTTTTGATACCACACCATTGGTGATTTTTTTAAACCATTCAAGGACTTTTTCTGCTTGCATACCAACTCCTTCTTTCCCTTCATAGCAAAGCCTCATGGCTGCTTCCTATAGATTTCTTCTTCCAAATCCCCATGTAGGAATGTTGTCTTCACATCCATCTGTTCTACTTCAAAATCAAATGCAATGTTAAGCCCTAATATTGGCTCACTACCCCTTAATTGGGGCATATTATATTAGTAATGTTATTTTATCTATGTCGGCTTCATGCCATTAGTTGTAATTATAT
>CBVK0103813100.1:0-10391 GCA_900067695.1 Picea abies | reverse complement strand
AACATCATATGGTACTTGCAAATAGCATATTTTCTTGTTGTCTTGTTCTGGGAAGGTACACTTAAATACTATTTTGCTTCACCTCCTTGAAACCCTTGGAACTTTTGATTAGAGTGACCTGTGAGAGGGGTGGGACTTTCTTAATACTTTTGCCTTAGTCTTCTCAAACCCCCAGGTCATCGGGGACGTCTCCCCTGGGGTACCGCTCCTAAAGAGAAATAGGTGTCTTATTAAGGTGACAGTGATATGACATTCTCCTTGTTATGCCAATTTAGTATTCACTTTCCTTTGGCTTTGGGAAAGTACAAATTGCACGATAACATAACCTATTTAAGGAGCATGTAGGTTTACCAAGGTTGGTGTTTGATCATTGCAAACAACTACATATTTATATAAACCTGAAGAAGTGTATCTTTTGTGTACCATTTGGAAATCTATTAGGACATATAGTATGCAGAGAAGGAGTTTTTGGTTGATCTTACAAAGGTTTGTTGTGATACTGAATATGCCTCCTCCTACGACTGCTAAACAATTGCAGTCAACATTAGGCCACACTGGATATTACCGTAGATTTATAAAAAAATTATGCAAGCATAACTGCCCCGCTGGATAAATTGTTGAAGAAATTTGAAACCTTCAGTTGGAAGCCAGAGTGTGACCAAGCCTTTGATACTCTCAAAGAAAAGTTGAGTACTTCCCCTATTCTTTAATATCCAAATTGGAATGTGGAATTTCATGTCCACATTGATGCTTCTGGTATTGGTTTGGGTGCAATCCTTGTGCAACCTGGTGAAGGAAACCTAGATCATCCATCTACTTCTCTATTAGGAATATTTCTTAGGCTGAGCACAACTACATTACCACTGGGTTTGGTAATGGTTTATGCTTTGCAAAATTTTAGACATTATTTGTTAGGAGGCCATTTTAAATTCTTTATTGAGCATTATGCCCTGAAATATCTAGTTAACAAGCTTGTGTTAGAAGGCATAATTTGTAGATGGTTGTTGTTGTTTTAAGGGTTTTCCTTTGAAGTCGTTGTCAATCTAGGAAAATCGAATGTTGGCCTCGATCATCTATCTCGATTAGAATCAGGTGAGAGTGGTAGATTTTTTGATGATCAACTCCCTGATCAGGTCTCTTTCAAAGGGTATTCCACAACTCATAAGTGGAATCCGGTGGTTCGTGCCTTAAACTATCACTTGATCTCAGGCCAGTTGTATAAGTTGGGATTGGAAAACATCCTTCGACGATGTGTACTTGATCATGAGCAGTCAACGATATTGTGGGAATGCCACTGCAGAGTTGTGAGAGGACATGTTGAAGGGAAAGCGACTTCCTAGAAGATATTATAGGCAAGATTATGGTGGTCGAATGTCTTCAAATATGCCAAGGATTACATCATGGCATGTGATGTTGATCAAAGAGTCGGTAAAACGTTGTGTAGAGATGAGTTTCCCTTACATTTTTTCTGGTCTCTTCAAGAATTTGAGAAATGGGTAGTTGACTTTGTAGAACTGATCAATCCACCAACCAAGCACTCGAAGGCAAGGTATATCATCATTGCTACTGATTATCTCACTTGTTGGGCCAAAGCATAACCAGTCCAAGATTACTCTACAGATACTACATCCAAGTTTATTTTTGTGAGCATCATCACTCGATTTGGATTCCCTCGAAGCTTGACCAGTGATTAGGGTGTGCATTTCATTACAGAGACTATAACCACTCTCACCCACAAGTTCCTAATTCAACATCACAAAAGTATCTTGTATCTTCCACAAGAGAATGGTATGGTCGAAGCCTTTAACAATATTTTGGAGTGAGGATTAACCAAGGTATGTTGTACAAAAAGAGATGACTGGGATTAAAGAGTCCCTGCAGTATTATGGGATTACAGGACTACTACAAAGAAACTGCATAAGTACACTTTGTTCCAACCAGTTTATGGTAGAGAAGCGGTTGTCCCTACCGAGTTCATCACTCCAATATTATATATTGCGCACATCACTCACATGACAGATGATGAATCAGTTACGGAATGGGTCGCATAGTTATTGGCATTGGACGAAGCCCGCTTTTTGGCCAATTTTCATCATATTCTGGAAAAGGATAGGTAAAAGGCTTGACATGACAGGCATCTTAAGACTAAATATTTTGTGCAAGGTGATCAAGTTTTGTTGTACGACAATGAGTATCAAAAGTATCTGGAGAAATTACAAATGCATTGGCTAGGACCTTTTACAGTTGTGGAAATTTGTGAGTCCATAGTTGTGAGACTCACACAACTCAATGGAATTCTCCATCCATGATGGGTGAATGACATAAGCCTAAAGCCCTACATTTATACTCAATAAGAAAAGTTTCACAACACTCTTGTCACCGGGAGTGAATAAAGTAGGTAGGATTTTCAATTTTTTTGTTATTTCCCTTTTTCTCTCAATAAAATGGTGACGTGTCCAACTATCACCTGTCGTAGAGTCTAGGTGTCATTGTCAGTTTGTCTAGCCCGGATATCGCCTTTGTGGTAGAGGATATATGAATCAAATCCTTTTGTATTTAGTAATTTCCAGATTTGAAATCTGTGCCTTGTCGTTGTCCCTTTGTTTATTAAATGCCATTGGTACCTTTTTGGCCAATGTCCCGTCATTACAAGTCTATGTCATTTATGTCCACCAATTGTCAGTACCTTTCTAGCTAATTCATGGTGTGTTAGTTAATTTCCCATTTAACCAGTTGTCCCACTACTATATTCCCGCTTATGCTCTTTATTTCCCAAATCCCCTCTTAGATCTCGCCGCGATCGATGGTCATATCCGACTTTAATTTCAAGTTACCTCCACATTGTATCTCCTAATGACTGCTAGTTATGTCACCTCCTTAATGTTACCTATAAACTCACCTCTATCTGATTACTCATCGTTATCATGTTTTACTCCAATTATTTGCATACCCAGTCCTTGAGGTCCTCAAGCACACTATGAGCCTGCACCCGCGCCTCTATCCTCCTGTTTTATTTGTTTACCAACGCAGGTGTTCCATGATGGTTCTCACTTTTGTCAAGGGAGAACTTCCAAAAGTGATTGTTCCAGAGGAATTTTATGATCCAAGGGTTGAAGTTCCCGATGATCTCCATGGAAAGGTCGAGAAAAATTGGTTGCTCGAAATTGAACTCGTAGAAGCATCACAATACCCTCAGATGGCTATCCATACATTCATGGATTTCTCGGCCTTGCCGACTGGTGAATTTGCGTGACCTATCAATGTTTGACACTACTAGAGAAGTCACTTGGTGCACAAATTTTCTTATTAGACGCATGCACAATGGTGCCTTATGGTTGGACAAGGGCTACCCCATCCATGTGGAAGACATTCACAAGTTGATTGGGTTATTCATGGAAGGGCAGGACATGACGCAAGGGTTCTAAGGTTCAGGGACACATGGCCTCAAGAAGGGAGAAATCATCCTCTACGACAAATATGGCACCAGGTGAGGAGGTCAGGGAGTACTCATTGACCAAATCAATGATGAGCAGGTATGTTGTGCCTAGACCAAATCAATGATGAGCAGGTATGTTGTGCCTACTATGTAATTGCAGGAAAGGTCATGAAGAACTACTCATGAGGTGAGTGCACACTTGACGCCATAGCAGTGGCTGAGTTTAGAAAAAATGGAGCACCAATGAATTGGTGTAAGTACTTGCTCACAATAATGTTGCAGAACTGCACTGGTGTGCATGAATGAGCCATGTACATCATATATGGTTACTTGTTGGTCGTGTTTGTTGTGTGTAAATGGTAGCTGCCTTAGGTTCAAAGCGTTTTCCATGCTCCTGACAGTCATATCACCAAGATCATCAACCCCTGGCATAGTTGCATTACTAAAGCTCAAGAAAAATACCACAATGTTGCCTTTTTACAGTGGCACAATGACCTTATTTCAGCCACACAAAGACCGAGGATTTCGCAGGTGTTGCTCAACCGACACACCCACAACATTTGGTTCGACATGAACCAAGATTTGACTTTTTTGAGACATTTAGGTGTGGCTCCATCAACATTTCACACTCCTCCTCTTCCTTTTTATCTAAATGAGGCAATTCTAGACAAGGAGGTCACTGCATGGCTTGGGGTCAACAAAGAACAAAAGAGATCGGGCGTCTCATATACGATGCCTGCGATATCGCAATGTTCGGTTCCAGTACAGACCAGGGGTGTAGGCCCAAGTACTCTCACATCAAAGAGATATTGGACTTCGCCAGCATCAAACGATGAAGAGGAAGAAGGAGAAAATGAGACCTTACCCACGATAGTTCTGCTCCCATTCCCATCAATTCCAGATGATGCTACTATTTTTGGTAAGTAGCTACGTGAAGTATTTGCTACTGATTTTACTTATAAGAAACTATGCTCTGGATTTCTGTCCATCTCCACCACTGACAAAATTTTCATCAATGCTACTCCCATTTCTTCCCTTCCACCACTAGCTCACACCACCACCCCCATTCCCTCTTTAGTTCCCATCATCACAATTATCGATGACCCAACAGTCAAGACCCAACCCACTTCTGTCATAGAGGAGATCACCCGTGTCGCTGCTACAAGATCCTCAAAAGTGTCATGCAATCTTGGAATTGTGCCTAGAGTGCATCAATGTCATTGGGACACTTCCTCTAGAGGTCCAGGATAGGCTCGCCCGTAGCCTTCGCACTACTTCGCCTAGTCTTGACTATGTTGGCACCCTAGTATGTCTGAGCAATCTATCGCTAGTGGCCAACCATTGGATTCATGGTTTCCTTTGTATCTATCCATCACCAGTGGCATGGTCTACACCGTAGCTCATGACTCTTATGCGAGCATCCACAGGTCAACTTGAGCAGAGATTTCTCACTGCAAAAAACACAACAAAGATCTTACACAATAGTCTTAATCGTTTCACCAAGCCATCATTGTAGCTAATTTAGTCAGGGATCATGAGCAAGGGTTGAAAAAAGTCATTGTAGCTAATTTAGTCAGGGATCATGAGCAAGGGTTGAAAAAAGAGGTCAAGTCCAATATTATGTTTGTTTCTGACAAGTTTCTCCAAGTCTGACCCACATTCAGACATGTTGCTCCCAAGATCCCCGAGGATATCACCCCAATTGGGCCTTCACAACAACTTGAGCTCATTGTTGATGCCTAGTCACAACTAGCTGTGAAGACCAAAATCCTTCAACAAGAGATGGCTACAATCAAGTTGAAAGAAAAGAAGCAGCCCCAACAAATGATGTAGAAGGTCACATAGGCAATCATAGAGGGAAATCTCATCCAATACTCTCTTCATGCTCGCGGCAATGAATTCCACCAACTCTTTGGCATGGTTAATGATTGGGTCGACTTGTTGGAATGATGAAGTAAGTCAATCGAAGAGTTGTGTGAAAAGCTCAACTAGATGAATGCAGAAGTCGGAGCAATCATTGACCCGATTGAACAGGACACAAAATTTGCAGAGATCCTATTTGTGGATGGAATACTAGATGCTTTGGATAATTCTACTCGAGCTTCCAAGAAAGATCTCAGAGATTTCCGCCCTATAGTGCAAGTTGAGTATGTCCAGATGCAATAGCTCGATTCAATTGCATACACTAAATGGACTACATTGCTAGCTACTGAGCATGAGGATCCCAATGTGATAGAAACATAGGAGTTTGTTGTGGGCACCTTTATTTTAGCCACAAAATGGCAGGATCAGGTGGAGCACTATGATAGTTTCCGCCAGCAGGCCCTCAAAATTGTGCCCGAGTTGGGCCCTCTATTTGTAGAAGGCCATGGGAGAGAAGTGGAAGGTTGAATCATGGTGACTCAACGATTATGTTCAGGGCCTGTTGGGCCCTCTATTTTTTAGAAATATTCATTTTTTGGAAATGCCAAAGTTTTTAGGAAAGCATTGCATGACCAACGAGAAAAGGGACAGTAGGGGAAATCAATTAGAAGAGCTTAAAGCTAACTAAAATTTTAACAACAACGAAGACAACAAAAATCACCATGTGTCAGTTGGACAAGTAGTTAGAAAAGCAACAAAAGAACTGGATGCCAGCAGAAAAAAAGGCTGGAAAAGTAGCGAAACAAGAAGTCCAAGAAGTGACTAGGAGAAAGGTATAAAGAGGAAGGTAGGGTGATGAGGTAAATAATTGGTTGGTTGATTGGTTCGAAGGAGAGAGTTCCAGAGTTAATGAATGAGCACATAGGAGAGTTACTCGAGTTTTGTTGTTGTTGGGGTTGGGATCAAGTTATGACTATCATGATATTATTGTAACTGGTCTTTTGGATGTTATTGTGCTTGCGTAGTAGCGTAGAGTTTGTAAAGGGTATCTAGGAATAAATTCCACTACATAAGCTATTGTATGAGAGATGTACTCAGTGTATGACAATTTTGAGATGCCGATAATATAATGGATTGTTTGGGTCCTAAAATTTTGTTATACCGTGTATGAATCTATGGTTTCTATGTTGCACAATTACTTGTGTCATGTGTATTTAGTGTTCAGTCACTATCCATGAATGTATTTGCATATTGATGTATGAATCTGAACATGGTAATGTCAAATCCGATGATTCATTCTCTTCAACTCACTTCACCACACATGTCTCGGCTACACTTCAGGTGATACCTCCTTCCCTCGAAAGGTTGAATATGCCAGTGCTCCTAGACTACAGCGGTACTCTTTGTTGGTAACCTTCGAGAACCTCGGTCTCGATTTTTGC
The DNA here is from genome assembly GCA_900067695.1 of Picea abies. Lineage (NCBI taxonomy): Eukaryota > Viridiplantae > Streptophyta > Pinopsida > Pinales > Pinaceae > Picea > Picea abies. The sequence goes on along the minus strand of CBVK0103813100.1, from coordinate 3,650 downwards.
GCCAACAGTGCATATATTGTGGACAAACTAGAATATGTACCAATATTAGATGTAGCTTTCGAGGAAATCAGTGATATCCACTCCAACTTTAAAAATAGTGAAATTATCTCTATGTTTAATGGTTTTGGGCCTTCTTCTACATATTTGTATAAGTGGATACATGCAAATTGGACAGATGAGTATGATATTTCCCTTTGTTATAAAGTGTTTTTTATTGTTCTTTTTTTGTGCAGGAGCACCAAAGTCATCCTAGGGATGCCAAGGTGAAGAGATGCTACATAAGCTAGTTGTAGAAGACATGTTGTGAAACCTTCTACAGAAGACATGCTATGGAAGCTACTACATAAGACATGCTACATAATCTTGTTGTGGAACCTTCTGTAGAAGATATGCTACATAAGATTGTTGTGGAACCTTCTATAGAAGATATGCTACAAAACAAGACAATGCTATTGCAGAACGTGATTGGTTGTTGCAGAACATGATTCGATGCAAAATGTGACATGTTGCTACATAAGTGATTGGTTATTGCATAACATGATAGCACTGCTACAGAACATGGTAGGCTACAAAAATTTGTTGTGGAATAGTGGCATGTTGTTGAATGTTGTTGTAGAACATGAAAGGTTGCAGATTATGGGCAATGTGTTGGACGCATTATAACATAATGGATGCACTGTTGAATATTCAATGAGCTATGGCTCATGCATTCTCTTTAAATTTTATGTTTAACTTTTGCGAGGGGGGGAGGGGGGGCATGAATTAGTATGAACACAATTAGTACTTTTAATCACAATATAAAACCTCCAATAATGTTCAATAGTTTCTCATTAGCATTCAATATATCATCAACACCATACTTCAATGTATAAACATCATATACACATAGTACACTAAAATTTTACGTGGAAACCCAATGCGGGAGAAAACCACAAATTGTTTTTCTTATTTATCAAAGAGTACATTAATTGGAAACACCAACTTCTTACTTCTCGAGCTACAACTGGAAGGAATCTCCAACCCCCTATTTATAGGATGTAACTTGAAAGAAGCTCTAACTCCCTGATTTACTGGTTCCAACCAGAAGGAGGCTACAACCCCCTTTCCTTGTCCCATCCAACCGCCCTGAAATATAAATGTAGACCAATCTGTCAGTACCTCTGTCACTGTAACTGATAACTTGTTGTTGCTGCTATTTCTGATACTTCTGTTGATGTTACTAATTTTGATATCTCATCAAGACTGTGACCACACATACCACATACCAAGATCCACATGAGAGTTCTCCAAATCAAATGCTTATGAATTCCTAAGAAAAATCTATTCCTGATTTCTTCAGAATACACACCCTAACATACACAGGAAGACATACCTTCAACCTGTAACTGACATGAGTTTTAGATCTCTTATCTTCAACAACTTTTCTTCACAGGTCCGCGACCATTACACTATCTGCTCGCATATGTTCGCGCTTTTCCTCCTAAATCCCACAAATTTACTCAAAGAAAATGGATCTGTAACTCTTTCTCCGTACACTTAGTTCCTGCAAACTTCTACCTTTACTAGACTTTGCTAACTTTGACTTATTAGCTTCAGATATGTTAATTCGTATTCCCATAAGTGATCTTCCAATTGACTCTTCTCTCTGTTTTAATGAGGATCTCATGATGACATGAAACTCATATGCAACTTGTTAACTTCTGTTTACAATTACTTTAACATGCAACTGACATGTAGTTTGTTAACTTCTGTTTACAACTACTTTACATTGACATGCAACTGACATGCAACTTGTTAACTTTTGTTTACAACTACTTTACCTTCACATGAAACTTGTTAACTTTGTGTTCAAGGGTTGACATCAATGACAACCAATCTTTCAAAAATCCCCCCCTTTGGCATTGATGACAACACTTAGACACAAAAATGGCAACACTCATGGTCATGTTGGCTCCCCCTGTCTTCACGTATTTCCTCTTCGTTTCCATTCCTCTGTTTTTCTCTCCTCCTTTGACATCAATGGAAAATGGTGACTTCTCCTTGAGGCTACACCCCTTGTCTATAAGCATCTGATCTCTACTAATGTTTCTCTTCATGGTGCTTTCTCATGTAAATCTTTGATAAAAAACATTAAAAAAAATTCAAGTCTTTCATGATTATTGCTGCTCTCCCCCTGTCGTACTATGCCAACTTCCATGTAGATCACTGTGAGGATGAAACTACTCCTAGTTTCTGTCGAAAATACTCAAACGTCCGCCTTAGGAGAGGTTTGGTGAATATATATGCAATCTTTCTTTTGTCCCAACATACTCTACCTTAATGTTTTTCTCTGTAACTTGTTCCCATAGAAAGTGAAACTTGATCGGAATGTGTTTCATCTTGGAATGCATCACTGGATTCTTAGAGATACTTATAGCACTGGTGTTATTACAAAATATCGAAATAGGCTCGTCATATTCCACCTGTATGTTCTGCAAAGTTTGCTACATCTAGAGAACCTGTGCACAATATGCTGCTGCTACAATATACTTTGCTTATGCGATGGAAAGCGACACTGAGGATTGTTTCTTGCTCAACCAGGATACTAGACAATCACCCAAGTAGAAGACTGGTCCATTTGTACTTCTTCTATTATCAACACTTCCTTCTCAATCCACATTTGTGTATGGAACTAGAGATAGATCATTCCCCTTTGGATACCATAATCCATAGTCTTCCGTTGCTTTGAGATATTTGAATATTCTCTTTACTGCTGTAGCATGTGTTTCCTTCGGTGCTACTTGAAATCTTGTAACCTGTCCAACTGCTTGCATCACATCCGGTCTCGATGTTATCACATAGAGTAAACTGCCAATCATCGATATGTAGAGTATCTGATCTGCATCCTTGGATTTATTATCTTTTCTCAATTTGCAACTAGTTTGCATGGGAGTACTTACTGGCATGCAATCTACCATTCCAAACATCTTTAACATTTCTTTTATATACTTGGTCTGGGAGATGAAAATAACTTTATCTTGCTGACATATGGAGGGTCCCAAAAATAAATACAACTCACTAAGTAATGGCATTTCAAATTCATTCTGCATGTCTTTAGTAAATTTTTGACTCATCCTCTCATCATTATTTCCAAAAATAATGTCATCAACATAAATTTCAATTATCAATATACTATTTTGATTTATCTTTATGTAGAGATTGCTATCTACATTGCCTTTCCTGAATCCTTTCTATTGTAGATATTTGTCCAATCTTGAATACCATGCTCTGGGGGCTTGTTTGAGTCAATATAATGCCTTCTTCAATATGCAAACATAATTTTCCTTTTCTGAAAGTATAAATCCTTATGGCTGTTCCATAGAGACTTCTTCTTTTAGTTCTCCATTTAGGAACAATGATTTGACATCCATATGATATAATTTGATTTTATTAAAACATGCATAAGCCAAGATCGGTATGACTGCTTCCATTCTAGAAACTTTTTAAGTTTTATGGTAAAGCTGATGCATTTTAAACTTTATCACTGTTTAGCATAAACTGAACCATAACCATTTTGCAACAACACAATGGCTGCAATAAACCAAGATCTCAATAAGAATAATCATGCACAAGAACACAAGAAGTATCCTGGGAAACCCTTCTCAACAAGG
>CBVK0103812989.1:0-11892 GCA_900067695.1 Picea abies | reverse complement strand
GCGACAACTTGTCCACTAGGCAGGTACTAAGAAGGTTAGTGACCTCATGCCATTCGTTATACTATCTTTTGATCCGGGGCCAACTCATCCCACTCAGGTTTTTAAGTGACTCTCAATGTATGTAGGGAGTAGGACTTAATTTCTTTTCGGCATCTTTAACTATATATAAAAGAAGGAAATATATTGAGCAATATTGATAGAATAAGGTTTAATTGGAGATTCTATCCTAATATCAGACTTATGTATTACTCCACTTGGTTCATTAATGACTTTAAATCATTATTTTTATCAATTTGCAAACTTACCTAGGCAGGGACTAAGCTGCCATGCAACACTTGTTAATAAAAGCTTGAAGATGCACTCACGTGGGTGTATGAATGAAGTAAATGTTTTTTGATTGAGTAAAGGTAAAAAGGTAAAAAAAGGTGGAGGAATTAAAGTAAAGGTTAATTTTTATTAAATTTTTTTTTTTCTTTTTAATTAAAAAGTGAATTTTTTAGTAAAAGGTTTTTTATTAAACCTTGTGAAGTTATTCCTCCACATTATTTTTTAAAAAGGGCTTTGGTTATTTTAAGCAGTGATTTGGGCATTAGGAGTTTTTCATGCTAATGGATAAGATGCAGAGTTTGAAGTTTGAAGTTGAAAAGTTCAGTGGTAAAAGCAACTTTGAGCTCTGGAAGCTTAAGATGTGGGATTTACTGGTGCAACAAGGGTTGAAAAAAGAATTGGCAAACAAGTCAAAGAAACCAACAACCATGACGAATGAGGAATGTGAAGATCTGGATGCGAAAGCTCTTAGTACCATTCGTTTATGTCTAGCGGATGATGTTCTGTTTAATATCATAGGAGAGGATACAACCCCAGGCTTATGGAGCAAGTTGGAAAGTCTATATATGACGAAGTCTTTGACGAGAAGAATCTACTTGAATAGACATTTGTACAGTTTGTGAATGAAAGAAGGTACAAACATTACTGACCATTTAAATACCTTTAATACCCTTATAGTTCAATTGACTAGTATGGAAGTTACATTTGAAGATTAGGATAAGGCTATTACACTATTGTGTTTGTTGCTTGAGTCTTGGGATAATCTAGTCACCTCTATTAGCTTTAGCTCAACAAATGTTTTAGATTATGACTCTGTTGTGGGCGCTTTGTTGGCTGAGGAGATGAGGAGAAAATCTAGTAAATAAACCTCAACTTCAGAGGTGATGTTGGTGAAAGGTCGAACTAAAGGGAAAAATGAGAGAAGTTTTTTTGAATCTAAGTCAAGACACAGAAAGGGTAAAGCAAAATGTTGGTACTGTGGAAAAACAGGGCATCTCAAGAAATATTGCTGGAAGAGAAAGGAATCTGAGGAAAACTCTACGAAGGAAGCAAATTTGGCTGTAACAAATTCAGGTATGATTGATCAAGTTTTATCCGTCTCTAGTAATTTAAATATCAAGAAGAATGGAAGTTAGATTCAGGTGCCTCCCACCACATGTGCTCACATAGAAATTGGTTCTTTTCTTACCAATCTGTTGATGAGGGTGTAGTGCTTGTGGGAAATGGTATTCCCTGTAAAACTGTTGGGGTTGGCAGTATTAGAATTAGGATGTTCAATGGTATTGTTAGGGAATTAACGGATGTTAGATATGTACTTGAGCTTAAATCAAATTTGATTTCATTAGGAGTGTTGGATTCTTGTGGATATAAGTATATAGGTCAAGGTGGAGCACTCACATTGTCGAAAGGTAGTTTAGTAGTGATGAAGGCAACAAAGGTTGATAACCTTTATAAGTTGGAAGGGAGTATTGAAGTAGCATCTGAAGTGACAGATGTATATTCTTGTTTATGGAAGAAGAATCAAGTTCATAAGAGCAAGAAAGAATTGCAGGTACTGGTAAAAGGTAAATCATTTTCAGACTTAAAATCTTCGTTTCTGAATTCCTGCTTGTTTTATATCTCTGCAAGTTATGATGGTGGTATAAAGGGGTGTTGTGTGTGGGATCCTACTTCTCAAAAGGTCATCATTGATAGAGATATAGTACGTATGGAACATCCAAAAGGTTTGATTCAAGATCACAATGATAAATTTGTTTGCATGCTAGAAAATTCATTGTATGGCCTATTGGTACCGAGGAAAATATACAAGAGGTTTGAATCCTTCATAGTGAGTCAGAATTTTTCAAAGGGTAGGATTGACTATACAGTTTATAGTACATTCACAGTATTGATGTTATTTGTTGATGATATGCTCGATGCAAGCTGAAGCATTGATAAAATCAATTAGAAAATGACTCCGGTAGACAGGACAATTCAGATGAGGGATCAAGGAGCAGCAAAACAAATTATGGGCATGGAAGTACACAGAGATGGTAATGGTAAGTTGTGGTTGGAGTTTAATATGATCATTGTAAAACCAGTCTTTATCCATGTTTCTTTCCATTATAAGTTTTCTTCAAGCTTATGTCCTGTCTATAAAGAAGAAAAGGTTAAGATCAGATGTTTCGCATGCTAATGATGTTGTGAGATACGTGACAGATTCAGGTGTTGCAGTGAAATGGGTGCTTCAACATTTGAGAAGCACACATGTCACCTATAATGGTTACACGGAGATGGTCTGTGATAATTGTAATTTATATTTTCTAGGTGTTTTGGATAGGAGGAGATCTATCACTAAATATGTCTCACAACACAGTTGTGGAAGACATGTTGGAGGTGGAGTGACCCCTCTGGAAATCCAAACTTGTGCAAGTCACATAGGCGAGATCATGAGACAAATTTTATTAGAGAAGCCGCAGTGGTGCTTGGCTTCTCTTGGCTTGCAACAAAGGTGATGAACAAAAGGAAGGAGCAAGGTATCAAGTTAATTGTTATCAAGGTAGAGATTGTTGGGATTTGGTGACAACGAATTCCTCAAAGGATGGATCTGGATCCTATTATTCTACGTTGGTTACAACTAAATAGACCAAGTTAGAATATGGATAGGTATTTCATTTAATAATCACTTTCTTGTAAATGTATATAAATACATTTAAGCCCGTAGAGGCAAAAGAGAGAGAGAGAGACAGAGTGAGAACTTGCTAGTCTGTTGTAATCTCCATGATCTGAATAATAAGACAACCGATGCGTATGCTTGGTGGACGTAGCCCGACATTTGGGTGAACCACGTGAAATCCCCGTGTTTCTTATGTATGTGATTGTTAATTATCATATGTGAATTGTGTTTTCTGCATTTTCAATTCTAACATAAAAAACATTCAATATAAGCAATCTGCAAAAGCAAGGAGATTATTAAAATATTTTATCTGCATAGTAATTCTTCTTCTTGTTAAAGTCCCATATATAACTATCAATTCTTCTTCTTGTGAATTTATAGAACAAGAGTCTGTATGTGTCACAAGCATAGTTACCAAAATTTTCAATTCCAAAAACAATTCCTTAAAATTTAAGAGTATACTTTGTCAATATTCGCCATATCCAAAAATAACTACACAACCCATCATATTTTGCTTCCATTAAAAAACATTGAATATAAGCAATCAACAAAAGCAAAGAGATTATTAAAATATTTTCTCTGCCTAGTAATTCTTCTTCTTGTTAAAGTCCCATATATAACTATCAAAGCACTCTTAATTAGTACATAATGTAAACTTAAAAGAAATGTTTTTACTCTCAATTGATTTTTTTTTCCCAAGTCTAATATAGAACTATCAAAACACTCTTAACTAGTAAATAACACAAAAAAAATTATATTTTTTATTTACTCTTGATTGATTAAATTTTTTCCCATCAACTTCCCTGTATTGGACACAATGCAATGTCATCACATTATGATCACTTTCTATTATAGGTGTATTTGATACAATCTAACATGATGGTCCTAGCCCTATATTTATTCAAACCTTTATTAAGCTTTATGAAAGGTCTTTAAAGGTAAGGAATGAGAAGAACAACTCATGTTCGCCCCTATGATTTACATATGGAAAGATGAATAGAATTTGGCCACCAACAATTTAACTAAATCAAACAAATCGATGATTTTTCAAATTTATTTCTCCAATTTTGTTGAATTTGGTAACTATGGTATCAAGAAGATCAACCGCTTTCCCAAACCAAGGAAGAGAAATTCTCTCCCAATTTCATTTCTTTTTGTAACCATTGGGGACCGAATTTTTAAGTGGATCTATGAAAGAAATCCAAGGGAGGAGGTAGGTAGTTGAAAACAATAAGAAGGTGACTCTTTTGTTACAGCTGGAAACCCCTAGACAATGTTATTTAGGATGGAAACACCTAGATGGCACAAGCAGAGACTGGTAGTGACGTGTTCTACTTAGAGCATCATAGAAGTATCTTCACAAACACTCCGAAAAGAAAATTTCAAAGGCAAGAGTGATAAGTGATTATCTAATTCTTGGAATCAATTTGATAGAGAGAAACCTACCCACTTGCAATCATAAAAATAGCAACAAAAATCAATATATCCACTGACACAAGGATTTCCACGACCTCCTCTCACACCAACATGACAATAATATATCTTATAGTTGACCTCAATGCTAGCAATGTACCCAATAGATTTGATAAGAGGGTTTGAACTAATAGGATTTCATTATGAATCAACCTTGTATACAACAACATTACGAGTGAAACACTTAGTGAGATTTTCATAATTCGAATCCAAAATATTTTGATAAATGTCGACAATTAAGGACGCGATTTATCAAACTTCTCAAACAAAATACAAAGTTGACATTGGTTAATGCAAAACTTCTCACTTATTGAAATCTCAAAAGAACTCAATTTTATCAAACCAACTTGTTTAATAATCAATCTTTGGTTAATAGCCAATTTTTTTATGTCATCATCAATTGTGGATGTTAGAAAACATGAAAATCAATAATTCAACATCTCTTCAGATGGACACTATTGAGCATTTGCAACTATACTCCCTTTGTTAGTATTGACAAAGAAAAGATGTTTTAGTAACTTAAAATGTAACAAATGGAATCAAACCAATGAAGAATGATGTTACTTTTGATGTAGCACCTCCTTACATTGTATTTTTGGAAGGATACATTTATGAAAGTTTATTATTTATGAAAGTTGGTTGTAGGGGAGGAGAGAGGCATGGATAGCAATTTCACATAGTAAGGGATGTGATCATAGAACTTTTCTTCACAAGTGTCACTTGAGATGAGTACTAGAATATTAGATATGGAAAGGATTTTGATTTCTATTTGGCGAATCAAAATCCTAGCAATTAGAGGAGTACATGTTTTCCATATCTAATTTTTAATTAGCCAAATAGATGGATCATCATTTTTCACATTAAATATAAAGGGAAAACTACATTCATGGAATACATGGACTTTAAAATGACACATAAAGAAGGTGAATAATAACACTGCAAAGGATATAATCCCAATTTCCTTTGTAGACTTTGCAAAGGATGTAACCTAACTCATTTATGCCCTACTATTGTCGTGGTACGAGAAGCGTTATCCTTGTCTGATGGCCCTTTAGGTTCCGAGTCATCTTTGGTTTCCCAACCATCTAATCCATCTTTTATTAATGAAGTGGTCATGCCTATGCAACCTTTGGTTGACACCACTCTTGTTTTGGGGGGGGATGTGTCTCTTGACCATGTTATCTCACATCCTATTCAATGAGTGGACCTGCCGATGCAATATTCGACTGACACCACTCATGTTTTGAGGGGTGATGCATCTCTTAACCAAGTTGTCTCACATCCTATTCAGTGAGCGGTTGTGCCGATGCAATATTTGGCCGACACTACTCTTGTTTTGAGGGGTGATGTGTCTCTTGATTATGTTTTCTCGCATCATATTGAACTAGTGGTTGAGGAAGTGATCATGCCGATGTAATTTTCGATCGATCCCACTCTCCCATTGGAGAGTGACAAATCTAAGGAAGTGACATCATCGATGCAATCTTCGGCCAATCCCACTCTCCTTTTGGGGAGTGATGTGTCTTTGACCATGTCCTTAACATTTTCAGTTATGTACCTTCTAAACAAGGGGGAATTCGACTCTCTCCAAGTATGCTCCCTCTAAGTCCTAGGATGGTTTCCTTTGATTGGAATGATCTTGTAGAGCCTCACCTTCCTTCCTCTACACCCTTCCAGATAATGGGAGTTCGTTGATATAATGTATATGAAGGATCCTTTGAAATTATTTTATCCTCCTTGGCTTTGAAAGTTTTTGGTTCTCCGAAGCTTGTGTCAGCTACCAGTGAGTTGTTGGCTTTCGATAGAAGACCTACATGGAAGCCTTGGCCTCCCCCTATGGGCTAGAGTAATTTGGCATTTCCTCTTGAGTCTTATTTTTTTGTTTGTGAGACCTTAAGCCCTGGTATTTGTGAGCTTTTGAACCCCAATTTCATGGATGTTGAGTTTCCTTCATATGAGGCTATCCTTGAAGCTATGATTTTAGATTTTTGACCTCTTAATGAACTGGAAACTTTACAAGTTGATTACCAAAAAATCCCTTGGCCTGGGCCTAGAAATGGGCCCTACTTGGAGAACGACTATTCATAAGCCACAAGGTTGTCTGATCCTTTATACATATTGTACTTTTAGGTTTTCTTGTTTTCAAGTTTTGTATCTCTTAACACATGTTTTATCAAAGGTTTATATATTAGACTTATTAACTTCTTTGTTAGTGTTTTTTGTATTATATACAGAACTTTGAAGACATTTTTTTTGGTACGTGTCTTTATGTCGATCAATTTTGATAGGTCATGATCTTGAAATTGGAATATAGGTTAGATTTTCCCCTTCATGCATTTTTGAATTATTTGTTTCTTGATGTGTTTGGCCTTAGGATTGACCCCACTGAGTTGCAACACATAAGCTTCTCTGTTGTTTAGAACTGTTGTAATTCACGTGGTAGAGCCTACCTTCCATGCGTGTCCTAGATTATACCCCCTTTACATTTTGGCGCCCATGCTGTAAGTTTTCTATTAGGCTCGGGGGTCTTGTTTAGCCGCGCCATGACATTGCGTTTGAACTTCATTCTTATTACTCAATCTCATTCTGACCCCTACCTATGGGACTCCCCCCATTATGTTTTTCTCAAAACAACATCCTAGAGTCTTCGTTAAGATCTTTTCAGACTCCTTAAACACCAAAATATTGTCGAGTGAACTTGTCTCTTTCACACTCTTTAAATGGATTTGAAAGGACATCTATTTTGGTATAAGTTTAAACCTTTTCTCAACCAAATAGACTACTTACAAAAAAATAATACTCTAGTCACCATTGGATAGAAGAGTTCTCCTGCGTATCTTTTTATACTTTTTCGGTCCTAGGGGACTAAATCTACGAAAAATGACACTTTCGAGTTAAGTTGTAATTGCATCCTATTATCTTTCTTGCATTCTTGAGCCTAGTTTTGAATCCTGCTTTCTCGTTATAATCATTTTCCCCCAACAATTCTTATCCTTATCCAAGAAATGCCTTCCATATGTCCTTTTCAACTTGACAAACCTTTACCCATAGAGGAAACATCCCCCCGAGTGTCCATGTCCCGCATGCACTCCCCTACATTGAGAATAGGTATGCTCTGCTACTTGCAACTAGTTTCTTACTCGTGACACTCGTTTCCTCTCCTGTATTGTAACATTTATTTTACCATGAAAAAAAAAGACGGGCGCGAAAAGAATATTATCTCCCATCAGTAGCAGTTGTGTCACCTTTCAACAAGAGAACAAATTCTTGAGTCCATCCAAGTTTTGGGATTAACATGGCCTTAGGAAGATGAAATCATATCTTAGATTCTACTCCTCCAACTTGTTACTCTTCCAGTCCCTATGGAGAGTTTGTTGATGCCTCCTGTGTCACAAAATTTTGTCAATGATCAATGTTAAGTCTACGTTGTTTGATTTATTCATCTGCCTCATGCTCTTGTTAAAAGGAAGTCTAATCCTGTGTTGTCCATTTATCAAAACTCTTGACTTTGCATGTCGGTCATCCCCTTACAAGTGAACCTAAGAATCACATGAAGTTGTTGTCCTACCTTGCATCATGTGCCTACTTTCATCATTGGTAGCTGACCTTGAACCTAGCATATGGCATCTCTCCATTGGTCACTGAATGGGGGGTTTCCCTTGTGTTCAACGACAAGAAATATATCCACACATTGGGATTCATGCAGTGTCTTGGATTCCATTAGACCCTATTGGTGGTTTCCTCGCCTTTGTCGACAGTTTTCATTATTGGCTTCTAGTTAGAGGGTTTATTTCGTGTACTACTTTCATCTGGTGATTGCAAGAGAGCACATGGTTGTTGGTTTGTAAACATCCTATTTGTATGGGATCTTCTTGATCATCAAGCTATTTCTTTGCACCTTGCGTTGAATGATGATAGATTCCTTAATGCTCTCTTTTCAGAGGGTCTCTTTCCATCAACTTCAACTCATCTATTCTGGAATCGAGATCTAGATTTATATGATTACCTATAGGCTTGCAGTCAAATGTGCCAGGTTCTCCTACCATCGATATTTGGGAATACATTAATGTCTCTTGATCGATGGATATTTCAAGTGTTCGAACTCAACACCCTTATTCACACTTGTGGAATGTACTCGATGCCTTGACACCTATTTTCATTATTGGTGGGTTGTCTCCCTTTTATTAATAGTATACCTCAATGTACGGTAATCAAACAAAATCTCATTGTGTTCGACTTCAACTCCTTTATTCACATGATGTAGACTTGCACCCTCGACCGATAGTGTAGAAGACCTCTAGTTCATTGTAGAAAGATATCATAACTATTGTTGTCTTTCATCGGACCAATACCTATATGACTCTAGTGATCATGGAAGATCATATTGTACTCCATTGTATACATATATCTTCAGTTGAATTTGAGACCGGACTCCACTATGCCTTGTTCATGACTATGATAGCCTATGGAATGTGTCCACTTTATATTTCCTATTCATGGCCATGAAAAATTATTTTATATATATTCACATGGATCTACAGTGCAATCCATATTGGCAGCCATGTGTATAGAGTCAATATGAATTGTAATATTCTCATGAGTAACTAGTTTTTCCAGTTATGTCCTCATTACTCCACTTCTGAGAATTATAATGTATATTTTCCATCGCATTTGCTCCTCTGACCTCACACATTAGGGGGCATCTATTTTAGAATTTTTTTCCACACTTCATGCATATTTCTTTCATGGCCTTCCATTTCCCTCTGAAGACTCAAGTTCTCCCATTTTGTTCACTCCAAAGTAAAAAATTCAAAGCTTTGCACATATACACAGGTCACAGTTAGAAAACTTGCCCATTTCTTTGGGCCATTCTATTTTATTTTCTTTTACTAGAGTGTTAATCCCCTTGACAAATCCCCATGATAATCATTAATCCCCATATAAAGTTGAGTTCTTTTATTTATATTGTTATATTAGCATTGTCAATTAGACCTTTCAATTGTAATTGCACCCTTTGTCTCCTATATATATACCACAGAGACCTACGTAGGATCATATCATCTTGTATTTTTCATTGTATGTATTGTAAAAGGAGGTTTTCCCCTTGAAGTGGATTGTTCATTGAATCTTTTTTGGAGTCTATGTTACGAGGAAAATATCTATGGCAAGGAGTAAACCACAACAGACGGAACACTCCCCAGAAATCAACTCTAAACTAAAGTATGCGAGATAAATATAAATGCTGACCAGAGAAGGATAAGAGCCTACCTCGTCTGAACATCCGAAGAAGACCACAACTGAGCTCACGACCGAAATCTTGATCTCTGCAACTTGTCCTCAACAATCAAGATATACAATCATATAAAAATTACATAGAATGTTAGCATATAAACTAACATAATCCATTAACATGTATAACAAATATGCCCATGGAAAGTAATGTAAATATTTGCGACGTATAATTGGACAAGAAAAGAGTATTTCTATTAATGTAATCAACATAAGTAAATAGGTGACAAACTTCTGTAACTGCACATATCGGAACCGAGAAACTAAGTCCCTCCAGCTGGGCCTTCACCACTTCAATCATCCACAAAGGAAAGCTCACAAGTAGTAGGAGAAATTGAGCTTTTCCTTCTCAATATAGGAAGAGATAGGGGGATGAACACAAGAATTTAACGATTTCAAGGAAAAAGGGATGCAAACTCAATATGAAGTGAAATTTCTCTAGAGTTTCTCTGCTCTCAATGATGTGTCTCTCCAAGGCTTGCATATGGCTCAATTTATAGCCTCCAAATGGAATTGAAGGGTCAATTAAGAGCGTTTCCAGTATATGAAAGGTCAAGAATCATGGATCTCGTGACATGGCGTGGAAACCTAGCATATTTTTAAATTTTTGTGCACAAAACCCAATGTATGCAGGATGTAATGGAGCAACATTTGTATATGCAAGTTGTGTAACTGTGACCCACATTTATGTGCAAAACATTGAATTTTTTACTCTAGAGTGAGAAAAAAGGGGCAACTTGAGTCTATAGAGGGAAATGGAAGGCCATCAAAGAAAGATGCATGGAGTGTGGAAAAAATTCCTATAACCTATCATTTGGTTTCAAAGCATATGATCCTAGGGTTTTTCTCCTTCAATCAAGACCTTTTGTAGTTTTCTCTATAAAAAAAAAATCTTTTTTCTGGGATGCTTTAAGATAGCGAAATTTTGAGGCTATGAGAATACATATTGAGGTACTTGTGGTAAAACTTTCAAGTACTAGTTTATTATAATTTCTAAGATTTGACTAGTCTTGAAATCAGTTTCAAACAAGTCATTTTGAAAATTTCGATATAACGCTTTTTTCGGTAAGGTTTCATACTATGAAATTTTCAGGATACTATGGAGACATATCGAAGTATGTCTGATAAAAGTTTTAGTTATTGATTCACTATACTATCTGAGATATATCCTATGGAATTTAGGGTTGGTGACTAGTCTTGAAATAGTTTCAAACACGTCATCTTGGAATTATTTTCACTATAACATTTTCTTGGCAAGGTTCCAGACTATGTAATTTTTTGAATCTTGAGGATATATAGTGAAGGACTTGTGGTAAAATTCCATGGTTTTTATTTTTTTACTTTATGAGATATATGATGTATAAATTAGGGTTATTTGACTAGACCTAAAATTAGTCTCAAACAAGTGTTAATGGTAGAAGTGACATATCTGAAACTTGGTAATTCTAATTTGAGTGCCACCAATTCCTTTGGAAAGAAGACATATCATAATATTGCAAGTAAAAATTTCACAATCAGATATGAAATATTGGACATGTGGCATTCCATACAAGTTCAATATCTAGAAAGGGATTCACCTATAACAAAGTCACCACACTTAACATTATGGGAATCAAACATTCCCATATGCATCTCTTCCACTTCATCTAGAGTGACATTATATCCTTGAAACTCCATTGCTTCAAGACAACTCTCTTTTGCTATAATAATGCTCTCTTTTGCAACATCAACTTCTGCTACAACACCACTCAACATTACAATATCGCTCCCTTACTTGCTACCGCAATACTACTCATCTTTGCAACACTTCTTCTTTTTACAACATCACCCATATATACATCAATGTCTTTGCTTTGGACTCACGCTCTCTTAGGAAGAGTGCTACTCTCTACTGCTTCTTGAGTTTCCTTCACAAACTCCTTTACCTTAATCTTTTCCTTGTAAATTTTTTCTACAAACCACTCTCCAGTCTCTTTTTGCATGATATCATGAATTTCACTTACACTTCCTCATTAGTTTCCCCAACATGATGCACCTCACTAGCACACTCAACATTCTCTGTTGATACTGAGAGGGGGGTGAATCAATATCAAGTACAATTTAAAACCTTTTTCAACTTATACTTAAACCATTCAACTATATCCAAT
>CBVK0103812978.1:0-16104 GCA_900067695.1 Picea abies | reverse complement strand
GTAAGAAAGATGGACCCATGGAGGCTAGCAAAGAAGTTATTGCCCAGTCTGAAGTTGAATCAGAGGCAGAGTCTACAGAAGGAGATGAAACAAAACTACAGGAAGGACATAATCAAGAAGCTAAGGAGGTCATTGACTCAAAGGCATAAAGTGTCATAGATTTGAAGAAAAAGAACAAATTCCTACAGTGGTTGTATATCACCATCCACATTATATAGAGATGCAAAAGTCATCAAGACAAGGGCATGTGCATGAACACACTTATGTATCAGCAGGGCACCATACAGGAAACCGATCAAGAGGTGCATGGAGAACTACTAGGACTACGAGAAGAGCTCAAGCTACAGAAACAATCCCATGGAAACCTCGACATGATGCAGAGAAAGATAAGGGTGGAAAGGTAGCAGATAGACATCATGTTCGACTTCCATTGGGATGGATGGATGGTCATACTTGGTACCAGTTGGCTACATTGCTTAGTTGGTCATATTGTATGGTTTCTTCTCATGTTTCAAGGACGAAACATGTGAAGGGGGATGGAATGTAGTATACCAAGGGAGGTAATATGGGGTACCTAGGGAGGTACCCAATGGGAATGTAGTTATGTGTTATTAGTAGAAGTCAATTAATATATGGGAATGTGGTCATTCAATGTAAGGTGGACTAGGTCCACTAGATTAATAAAGGCCCACTAAGGTAGTTGGATGTAATAAATGTGAGAAGACTCTCTAGAAGGTTCCTAGGAGATAGGGAGAGTTATATAAAGAAGTGTAAGCAATGTAATGAGACATGAAGAGAAGTATTGTATTTGGAGCGGTAGCTCAATAGGAGGATGCCCCCTCGAAGAGGCAAGTGAACAGGAGAGGATCCCTTCCATAATAGGATCCATTGTATGGTGTTGCCCTACCTCAAGGGTTTTGGTAATAATAAAGTGTGGTTTCTTCTATCTTGCTTGTGGATCTATTGTTTATTCAATATTTGTGGTGATTGTATTGGTAGATCTATTCAGGTTCTTAACAATTGGTATCAGAGCACTTTCCAGGGCCGGAGTTGTGGGCAACTATTTTTATTTTTGCATATTTTTTTTTCGGAGAAGAAAAAAAGAGGGCCGCGAAATTCCAGACATTTTCAGTATATTTCTATGCAAAATTTGCAGAAAGGGGTTGTATATCTGAGTTCCTCTCAGAAAAACACCCAAGTTTAAAAAAAAAATCGTCCGAAACAGAGTCCGGAAGGTCAAGATATTGCGGTTTTAAAATCTGCAATTTTTCAGGGTTTTTTCTACGGACGGCGACGCGATTTGTTTTTATTTCTGTAGCATTTGGAGGACTAATTTGCCCAAATAAATTACAGATCTAAGTTCTTCTCACAATTTCACCCAATTTCAAAAAAAAAATCGGCCAAAACGGAGTCCGGGAAGTGAAGTTATGAGCATTTTAAGTTCAGCAGTTTTTTAGGGTTTTTCCAGAAAAAGCCGCGATTTTCTGCGGAAACTTATTGGGTCTATTTTTTGAGTTTTTTCGTGACGACTGCAGGACCGAAGAGTTCATAGGGTGATCAGATGGCTATTTCGTTTCAAACCTTGAAAGAAATTCTTGAATCATTCAAAGCCCAATTGGATGATAGATTGGATGCATTTGCACATGGCCTCACAAACAGCCTCACAAATAGCCTCACATATGGCCTCAATGATAGTTTTCGTAGTATTCAAGATTCATTGAACAACATGCATGAGAGATTTCTTATGGAGGGCCTCAGGAATGAATATAATCAAGAAATATATGCTTGGTATGATTTTGAGGCAGATTGTGATGATTGGTATATGGATAGTTGTCATTTTTGGGATGACAACCACTTTCATATTTTATTTGATGACTCTACTCCACCTTTTGTAGAGAACATCAATGTCCCACATCAGGAGCTAGTTGCCAGCGTTCAGTCTGCATATTCTACAGTGGTATCATTCCTTCCAGATTCTGCTATGACCATTTTCCACTATGTGGATGGATCTTCTTATTTGGATCCACATGATAGGTCTCAGTCTTTGGAGCATCATTTGGAGTTGGTTATTGGGTTCCAAAATCTTCTTCGGGGAGTTCACATGAGCACTTGGACATGGGACCCTGACTTACAATGGTGGTTGGACTACATCAGCATGGTGACTTTACTTTCTACATGGGACCTTGGTTCTCCAGTCTTCTTCAGCATTATGGTCCACAATTATCCATGGGACCCTGGTATATGGTTGTACATCAAGCGTAAACACTTATACCAGATCTGCAAATATACTTCAGAAATAACCAAGAATAAACCATAAACCATTCACCATAACAATGAACACAAGAAATATCCAAAACCCTTAAGGTAGGGTAACACCATATATTAATCCTTATGGAAGGATAAAACTCCTCAAGCTATCCTTGCTTGTACAATCACCATATTCTTCACTATGTTTCATTACATTGCCTAGACTTCTTTATATAGCTCTCCCTATCTCCTAGGAACCTTCTAGAGAGTCTTCTCACATTTATTACATTCAACTACCATAGTGGGTCTTTATTAATATAGTGGACCTAGTCCACCTTACATTCAATGATCACATTCCCATATATTAAATGACTTCCACTAATAACACATAACTACATTCCCATTGGGTACCTCCCTAGGTATCCCATATTACCTCCCTAGGTATACCACATTCCATCCCCCTTCACATGTTAGAATCTTCTAAGAAGTTCTCTTACATTTATTATATCTAACTACCATAGATCACTATGGGCCCTCTGGGCCCCCCTACTACCTCTCTAGCTACCTTACACGTACTTAGTCGCACTCTGACCCAATTGACTATTCGACTTCTTACACGATTCCTTATGATTCCTAGGAAATGTTTAATTTGTCTACTTAAATTCCTTTAATATCATGATTGATCTCCACATATTTTTGTTTCCATCATGCACTTGTGGAGAAAATATACTTTTATATCAAAATTTACAAAGATATATTTCAATAAAGATTAGTAATTGATAATGAAAATTGTTTTACAAAATAAATGACTTCTCAAAATACAAGTCAAATGGTGAGTCAAGTAATAAGTTGTGACTTTTAATTGGATATGTTAATTGGGTCTAGCTCAAGTGTCAGAGAGGATAATTTCGTCTCTACCCCACCTAGGACCAAACTGCACTTTTGACATGTTTTCTTTTCATGAGAAGACTATTGATTAGGAATCTTCATGAGTTAATTTTTTATTGGGGATGGAAAGGTAACAACAATCTCATTGTAGCACATATCTGTGTGTAAGCTCTAACCAAAATTTTGGTTGGTAACCTACCAAAAGTACTCAATTGTTAACCTAGTGGAAATTTGTTGGTAACCAAGAGAGAATCTATTTGTCTCTCTCTCTCTATACCCCCAACTCCATCCACTCGCCGCTCTTTGTTCTACTATTTTTCTTGCATTGTGAAGTAATTATTTTGTTAGTTAATGTTTAAAATACATATAGTTTATAAGTTTCACCTTTCCATATTAATTTCAAGAATCTGTTTTGAATATTTTTGACACAAGCACATAGCTACATTAACCATTGAACACATAATAACATATACATTCGATTAACTAGTAAGGCATAAAGTTCCATTTGAAGCTCTATTTTTACTAGTTTTGTAGATACCTTATGACACTTTCCTATATCCCTTGGAGTTATCCATCATTTGAGATCTTTGGTAGTATATACAAATTTATTTACTTTTTTTAAGGGATGTTGATATTTACAAAATTTGTGTGTTGGTGTAATTGACTAGTATTGTGGCATTGTTGCTCTTTAAATGAAAAGGAAAAGAGTTGAAAGCAATCTTGCAAAAAGGTAGAATTCATTTTGTTATCAAATATAAACAACCATGAGTAAGATGGAATTGAATTGCAAAGAGTGAAAATGGCATTGTACTTAACAAAGAATAATCTACTGTATATATGGAACAATTATTTCTTGAGAGCATCGTATTTTTGAACACAATTTTGTAGTGTACAAGAAATATTCATTGCCAAGAGTCATTTATATTTGGACTAGGTTGACAAAACACATCTTGAAACCATCTAGTGAGACCTAATGATAATGGGTAAGTAAATCTCCCCCTATGCTTCACATGTCCTACATATTGTCATGAGTCTTGGTCACATCTTTGTGTAAGACATGAGTGACCTACTTGTGTAGTAAACTGCTCAAAAAGGAACCAGTCTCCCACTTTGGTGGTCTTTTCCAATGTCTTCCACTTTGGTGGTCTTTTCCCTACCTTCTAGTTAACAAAAACTCTTCATAAGTAAATTGATATTTCATTGAATTTATATTTAATAGTATTTTTAATGGTATATCAATGTTCTGTAGAGTGATCTCCTTCTCCATTCTCAAATGATTTAGCCAAGAATTGGCATATTTATGCCAACCCCCATTAAGCAATAGGTAGCAAATTTTCTTTCATGTTAGTAGTCTATTGTGCCTATACATTAGGTACCTAGTTTTACTCATTCTCTTAATGGGGAAATAACTAATTATATGAGGATAGGATAGGTTACTTATGATATTAATTATAAGATCAAAAATTATAAACACTTTTGAATTTTCTCAGTATTTCTCCATGATTATATAGAAATGCTACAACCCAAATCTTCAAATCCATATATAGAATAAAACAAGATTGATGAGTGTCTCAAAAGGGGTTTATTTTTTTCCCAGAGCCAAGATTCATACGATTTACAATTGTTTTCAAGGTAAAAATAGGTTTTGGACATGGAGGGATATGATGTTATGAAAATTAAACTCTTTGTTTTGGGGATTCTAATGCATTACATTATATGCGGTCTTTGTGGATCCAACCATAAGGAAATTTTAAGGAATATTAAAGAAATGTTCTAATACATTTTTTTAGTGGATCCAACCATAGGGAACTTTTAATGAATCCACTTGCTTGTTGTTTTTCTGAATTGATTTCCCTTCGCGAACCCAACTTTCTAATTTCAATGACTTCTTTGTGTGGGTTTTGTTGATTATTATGAAAAGATTGTGGTTTTATCTTCTGTCCCTTATCCATTTAGTCATCAGTCCTTGCCTGAGCAGTCATCCAGGAGCCGAATCGATGGTCGTCACTTCGGTGTTTAAAGACCTATAGATTCAAATGCCCTGTTTTTTTGTGCATGGATGATGAGTGAAGAATAAGAATCTGCCATGTTGTCTATGAACCCCTTACTTATCTTTTAGTTTATCGATTCATGGTTGAATGTTTAGTCTTTGCGTCTTTTTCTTTGATGTGGATTGTGAATGATAAACCTCTCAGTGGAATGGAAGTCCCTTGGCGAACCCAACTTCTGATTTCAATGACTTCTATGTGTGGGTTTTATTGATTATTGTGAAAAGATTGTGGTTTTATCTTCTGTCCCTTATCCCTTTAGTCATCAGTCCATGCCTGAGCAGTCAGCCAGGAGCTGAATCGACAGTCGTCACTTCGGTGTTTAAAGACCTATAGATTCAAATGACCTTCTTTTATGTGCATGGATGATGAGTGAAGGATAAGAATCTGCCATGTTGTCTATGGACCCCTTACTTATCTTTTAGTTGATTGATTCATGACTGAATGACCAGTATTTGCATCTTCTTCTTTGATGTGGATTGTGAATGATAAACCTCTCAGTAGAATGACAGACCCTTGGCGAACCCAACTTTTGATTTCAATGACTTCTATGTGTGGGTTTTATTGATTATTGTGAAAAGATTGTGGTTTTATCTTCTGTCCCTTATCCCTTTAGTCATCAGTCCATCCCCGAGCAGTCGGCCAGGAGCCGAATCAACGGTCGTCACTTCGGTGTTTAAAGACCTATAGATTCAAATGCCTTGTTTTTTTGTGCATGGATGATGAGTGAAGGATAAGAATATGCCATGTTGTCTATGGACCCCTTACTTATATTTTAGTTGATTGATTCATGGTTGAATGACCAGTCTTTGTGCCTTCTAATGAGTGAGTACCTCTGTGGCTTGATTGTTTAAAAATTTGATTTATCTCTGCGTTTTTAACTGCTTGAACTTGTGTACATCTCTGAATTTTTATTGATAAACTTTGCATTGTGGATAGATATTGAGGAGTGATTTCGACACGAGATTATCCAAACATTCCTCGCAAATGCTCTAGGCATTCTCAAGAAGGAAGAACATGAACTCCTTCTTTAACTGAGACTCTGAGTGAGCACCAACAATCTCGTCAGAGGAGATTTTCAAACGAGTCTGTAAATAGGTTAACTGCAGAACCTGCTCAAACCAGTGTTATGGATGCAACCTTCTTAGATAGG
Source organism: Picea abies (assembly GCA_900067695.1). Classification (NCBI taxonomy): domain Eukaryota; kingdom Viridiplantae; phylum Streptophyta; class Pinopsida; order Pinales; family Pinaceae; genus Picea; species Picea abies. Next base: position 9,768 of record CBVK0103812978.1, on the reverse strand, counting down.
TTGTGCATCAATACTCCTACACCTGAGATTGTAGGGAATAGCTCTGAACAAGAGAATATTTCTGGTAAGTTTCTTAAATTTTGTATATTTTTGTTGAATTTTTTTGTATTTAAATTTATGTGAGATTAAATCTTGAAGTTATTTCAAATATGTGTGTAGGCAATCAATTTAGAGCAAGGGGCGACAATGAGAGTGGCTATCATGAAGATTCAAATGTCTGTGCAGAGGGTGAAGGTGGATTTAGGAGGTCGCGTTATGAAGAAACAGAAAATTAAACACCAACATCCACATATCCTTCAGATGTTGGTGATGAACTTCCCTAGGAAGGAAATACTGAAGCAATGACACTTGAGTGATGCTCAGGTGTTAAAAAGAGGTTGGAAAATGATTTGGCGGTATTGGAACTTCCTTAGGAGAACAAACAAAGTTTACAAATTGTTTTGCATTCACTGGAAAACTTTATGGATGCATATCAGAAGATGGGGCCAACCACTGACATTTTTTTCGATCTAATGAGGCGGCGAAAGTCAGAGGTGATGGGTCCTAATAAACGGGAGACAATAAAAAATAGAGTTCCAAAAGAAGACGTCATCTCCATGTTCAATTTCAAAGAGATCCCAAAGTGGAAAATATTGAAGGTGCAATATTTTAAGCACCCTGACTTTGTCGAACATCTGTATAACAGATTTTTGGCGGCATATGGAAAATTTCCGTGAAACGATGAGATTCCACACTATTTTGTAAGACACTTTTTTGCGGAGTTTTTCTTGCACATGCACCCGGATTATACTAGTCTACCGTCCAAATATTATGGGACTGGTAAAGGACGTACTTATGATCGCAAAGGGACATATTGAAGTGCGGCATTGTCAAGGCCTCCACAACCTTTAGTACCTCGCCCAACAGGGGCATTTGCATCACTTTCAGAGTTCCAGGCTACATCAGAAGTTGGCAAAGAGGTCAGGACTGCAATCCGGGAAAATTTGGAAGCTATGTTTTATGGTGTTGATGTTGGCATGAAGCGTCAAAGAGCAGAAGCCAATTCTCGTACCACATTTGTTGATAAAATAGATGCAGACTTAGATGTAATGTCAGCAGAAGAAGTTTTGGAGTAAGCAAAATTTTGTCAGGATGGTTGGAAGAAGGTCATTCAGAATGATGACCCGAATCGCAAATTGGTATGTGGTCTATTTAAGAAAATTTTGACGCATTTTATGATAGTTTACTTCGAGTTCTAGATTTAGATATCCTTGTCTCTATAGAAATAATCGAGTTCTTCTTAACACGATGTTGACAAGAACTTAAGAGTTGTTGAGATGTTTGGCGCATAGCTTTGTTGTGTCATGCAAGCATAACAAAAACATACAATTATGCGTTAGGGTTCGTGGAAGATCGCCTCGGGTACGCATTTGCAGCCAGCGACGACCATGGCCACCCCTGGGGGTGGGGATTCGGCCCCTCCCCCCCCGATTTCAGACACGGTCACGTTCAGGAAGCTGGTCGCCACTGGAGGTAAGCGCAAACTCTCTGTTCCGGTTCCAAAATTCATAAAAACGCTAGATGAAATCCCAGAAATCGCCCTGCCAGAAACGCAATCGGTCAAGATAGCCCTAGCTCTCTCCGAGAGAGGGTTGGTAGGCCAGTTTATGGGTCTCTGGCCCTCAGCAAAAACCACCGACGCTTGGGTCCAAAGGAACTGGAAACCCCTTCTTAAGCAAGGAGTTACCTACTACCCTTTGAGCAACGACTTTTTTCTCTTCGAGTTTATAAACAAGGAAGACAAAGACCTCATTTTCAGAAATGGACCATACTTTATGGGAACCCAGGGGTTGTATCTGAACCGCTGGACCCCGGACTTCGATCCCATGGCGGAACTGCCAAAGGAGGTACCTGTTTGGGTCAGGCTCCCCAATTTTCCGGTTCACTGCTGGAACTATGAAGCTCTGCAAAAGATAGGGAATGGAATAGGAAAATTCATTGATAAGGCAGACAATAAGTCCATCTACAATTGTTCTAGGATATGTGTTGAAGTGGATCTTGAGGCAGGGCTACCGGAGGCGGTTAAGATGACGGTGGGCAACTGGTCTCACTACTAGAAACTCGATTATGAACACCTGCCCTTCAAGTGCAGAACTTGTCAAGAGCACGGACATTTCCAGAGAAACTGCCCAAAGAACCAAATCCCAGAAAAGGAAGATGTTGAGGCATGGCAAAAGGTCAAGAAAAGCAAACCAGTACCTAAATCCAAAGACCCAAGGTCAGAGCAGGCGAGCCAACCTTCTTCTTCAAAACCAATTCCTAGGAAGGAACCTCCGAAAGAAGGTGTTGAAAAACCAAAGGAAACCGTGAAAGAGCCCTTCGTTATAGTCTCTCAGTCCCCGCCAGCTAAAGAAAATCCGACCACGGTCAACGAAACCCCTCCAGCAGATGAACCCATGAAGTCGGACGAGGAGCACATCCCATTAGGATCCGAAATGGGTGCAGACACAGATGAGGGGGCCACGGAAACCAGTAGTCCAGTTGGAACCCCGGAGAAGGCCCCTAGAGGAAGGAAACCAGAAAGGAAAAAAAGGGAGGAGAAATCATACAGGGACGTAACTGCAGGAGTTCAGCATACCATCCCGGATATGATAGAAACAAGATCCTCAAAAAAAGGTAAGGCTTTGAAAGGAGCCACCCCCCCCCCTCCGGATCCTAATGATTTTCATCTCTTGGAACTATAGAGGGTTGGGAAGTAAACTAAAAGAAGAATCTGTCAAAGATCTAGTCAGAATGACTTCCCCGGATGTACTGTTGATCCAGGAGACGAAGATGGCGGAGCCTGAGACCATCCGGGCTAGCAAAAATTTCTGGAAAAAAGGAGCAGGTAGAGCTGTAAGCGCCAGGGGAGTTTCAGGAGGTCTAGCCACCTTCTGGAACTCCTCAACGCTAGACCTGATTGAAGAGCATAATACCATCCATTGGTTGTTCATGAAGCTACAGCACCGCGAGTCTGGACATCAGGTTAGCCTCTTTAATATTTATGCTCCGGTTCTTTTATCGGAAAAAAAAATATTGTTGGGAATCCCTGAATAACTTCCTCTCTACTAATCATCATGAGAATCTTATTCTTACCGGAGACCTGAATGTCACCCTAGCCCTCTCTGAAAAAAAAGGAGGAACCCCTGTAAGAGATCCGGCCCGGGAGTGGGTTGAAGACATTTTGCTAGATTGGGATCTAGACGATATCAAACCTAGTAAAGGCAAATTCACCTGGAACAACAAAAGAGAGGGACCGGGGCACATTGCAGCCCGCTTAGACCGATTCCTGGTTCACTCTTCCTTTTTAACCCTCGGCCTGTTTGCCTCGTCTAAAATCCTGCAAGCTTACACCTCGGATCATAATCCCATCTCCCTTTCCCTTACCCTTGGAGAAAATCTGGGCCCGATCCCCTTTCGCTTCTGCCCTCTATGGGTCACCTCAGAAGGCTTCCTGGAGCTGGTGTTGGAGTCCTGGAAGAAGAGTGTGTCGGGTTCACCGTCCTTCATTTGGGAAGAGAAACTGAGAAGGCTCAAAGTGGATCTCAAAAACTGGGCAAAGAACCTGCCTTCCCCCTTGCAGGAAAGAAAAAAAGCCCAAAGGTCCTTGGAGAATCATCAGCTTCATATGGAGTCTGCCCCTGTCACCCCAGCAAAGTTGAACGACGAGGTGGAGTTGCAAAAGAAGCTTCACAAAGCCCTGAGAAAAGAGGAAGAGTACTGGAGAGTAAAGTCGAGAAGTCTCTGGCTTCAAGCAGGAGATAAAAATACTTCTTTCTTCCACAAGCAGTCAGAATCCCGGAAAAATCACAACTCAATCAGAGAGATCCAATTTCAGGGGCAAACCTTCAAAAAATATGAGGAGATCAAACTAGCAGCCCACTCCTTCTATAAAAATATGTTTACTGAAGAGCTGGAGGCCCCTCCTAGACCGGATCTCTATCCTCTTACGGTGGTCCCCAAACTATTAAATGAAGATGACAACCGATGGTTGACAGCCCCTATCACGATAGAGGAAATCAGCAAAGCTATCCAAGCAATGAACCCGGATAAAGCCCCCGGGCCTGATGGATTCACGACCAGATTCTATATAGCCTGCTGGGATATAATCAAAAAAGATCTAGTCAAAATGGTGAGGAAATCTCAGAACTGTAGCAAAATTGGAGGGAGCACCAACTCCTCCTTTCTAGCTTTAATCCCCAAAGAGAAAGGTTCCCAAAGCTTTGCAAGATTCCGTCCTATTTCACTTTGCAATACAGGGTACAAAATCATCACCAAAGTAATAGCAAACAGAATCAAAAAAGTCCTCCCCGGGATCATCCCGGAGAACCAAGGGGGCTTCATTCAGGGGAGACAAATCCAGGACAATATCATCCTTGTGCAAGAGGCCATCCACTCAAGCTGTCAAAGGAAGGAGAAAGGAATGCTAATAAAACTGGATTTGGCGAATGCCTTTGATAGAGTCTGGATGAATTTCCTTTTTGTTGTGATGTTCAAGATGGGATTTCACCCCCTTATGGTTCGCTGGATAAAGGCCTGTATAGAGGGGCCATGGATCGCCCCCCTGGTTAATGGCAGACCTGCGGAGTTTTTCCAAGCCTCAAGGGGACTTAGACAGGGCTGCCCTTTGTCCCCCCTTCTCTATGCCATTCAAGCTTTTGTGCTAAGTTTTTAGTTGAATAAGAACCTGCAGCAACGCACCTTAATTGGCCTCTCAATTGCTCCAAGAGTTGAGAGAATTAACGATGCTCAATTTGTCGATGACATGCTCCTTCTGGGCCAAGCCAACCTCCCCACAGCAATAGCCTTCAAGAAAGAATTGGACGACTACACTGAAATCTCAGGCAGTGAAATCAGCTTGAGGAAGAGTAAAATTTATGGCTGGAACTGCCCTCCTATAGAAATGATTGGTATTTCCAGGGTGCTGGAAATGGAAGGAACTTCAACGTGGGAGTCCATAAAATATCTAGGAATCCCGCTAGTCAAAGCAGCCCCCAGAAGTAGCCTGTGGCTGCCTCTGATGGACAAGATGAAAACCAGGATCTTGGCCTGGGGAACAACCTGGCTGAACAAAGCTGGGAAATTAATCCTCATAAACTCGGTCCTCACCTCTCTTCCTGTCTATCAGGCCTCCATTCTCTTTGCCCCAAGAGGAATTGTGAGAGAAATAGACAACATCTTGAGAAAATTCCTTTGGGAAGGGGGAAGGAATGAGGGGGAAAAAATGCACCTATTCAGTTGGGATAAGGTTAAATCCCCCAGGATGGAAGGTGGGCTACAAGTCAGAGATGTGGCCACTCAAAATCTGGCCATGGGAGGTAAGATTCTTTGGAAAATGATAAGAGGTAACTCCACTTGGAGCTCTAAAGCTCTAAGGACTAAATACTTTTGTGGTCACAAAGAAAGGTACCTTGAGCGCCCCCCCTTGACTAGGAAAGGTTCTCCTATCCTTTCTCTATGCCTTAAGGTTCTTGACTTGATTACCTCAAGGCTCTCTTGGATTCCGGGAAACGGCAGAAAGATCAAGTTTTGGGAAGACTCTATCTTAGGACAGACCCCTTTAAGATCTCTGGAAGGGCTGGATAACATTAAAAGTTGGCTCCATTCTAATAGCAAATTCACTCTGTGGGACCTTTCAGTTTGGGACCAGGGCGGCTTGTGGCTCAAGTGGGACTTGGGGGTCTATCCGCAGCCTTTAGAAACTGAAGCTCAAACCCTCCTGGAAGCTCTTCAAGGGTGCTCCCCCTCCTCGGCTAGGAAATAGAACAAAAGAGGTTGGGGCTCTTCGTCTGGCTGTTACTCAGCCGCAGCTGGTTATGCAACCCTGCAGGCAATTCCTTGGGTTGCCCCTGACCCTTCGGTGTGGAAAAATCTTTGGCTCCTTCCTTCCCTTCCCAAAATAGATCTCTTCTGCTGGTCTCTTCTGCATAACAGTATCCTTACTTGGGAAAATCTCTCCAAAAGAGGCTGGGAAGGGCCCTCTAGATGCCCTCTCTGTGCTTGTCAGGCTGAAACTTCTGTCCACCTCTTTCTCCTCTGCCCCTTTGCTCTGGAACTTTGGAATCTCATTCTTGGCCAGTTGAATGTGCCCCTGCCTGCTTCCGTTACTTCCTTGTTTACCTCCTGGGTCGATTTGGCTCCCTTCTCTTTTTCCAATTTGAGCCTTCTAAAACACTGTTGGATGTGGGTGTCGAAAGCAGTCTGCTGGAAACTGTGGCTGGAACGCAACAGCAGAATATTCAGGGATATCGCAGGGACGCCGATCCAAACAGCTCTCAAAGTTAAAGCGATGTTGGGTGACCTGGTAGCTTCAAAAACAAATGTCACCAACGAAGTAACCCCTAACAAAGATGAGTATGTCTGGTTCCACAAGCTTGATCCCTCCCTCCTGAACAGAACCAAGCAAATTTCCAAACACTACTCCCATTGGGAAATTAGGCTGGAGGAACAAGATTTCATAAAGTGGAGATCTTCTTTGGAGAAACATATCCTGCAGGTGGATGGGGCCTCGAAAGGGAATCCTGGCCCCGCGGGAAGCGGAGGGGTTCTGCTCAACATCTCAGGGAAAATTGTGCTCATCTTTGCCTGGGGGCTGGGGCAGAACACCAATAATACAGCTGAAATCTTAGCAATCTGGCAGGGGTTGGCTCAGGTTAGAGGGTTATCAATAGAAAAATTGGTTGTCATAGGTGATTCTAAAATTTTTATACAAGCTCTCAATCAGAGGAGGGCTCCCAAAAACATGGGGCTGGAACACTATTATAGGAAGGTTACAGATCAGATGAAAGAATTCGAAGAGGTGAAGTTCTACCACATCCTCAGGAATCTTAATCAGTTGGCATACCACGAAGCGAACAGAGGAACCTCCCTGGGCAAGGGAGTCATCAACGTAAATGGAATAGAAAATCATGAACCAATCCCTTAGAGTCCGGGGAGAAGATCTCATCAGGGGCTCTCCAGTCAAAACTTGCAGACCTCTGAAAATTGCCAAGAAGGAATCCAAAGTGCAAGTGCGAAGGTCTGAGGAAGTTGAGAGAGGAAGTGTTGAAACAGTGATGGATCATAGGCTGAAATAGCGTTGTAACAGATGTTGAAACACAGTATTGTTACAGTTGCTAAAACACAGTGTTGTTACAGTTGTTGAAACACAGTGTTGTAACAGTGTTGGAAACAGAGTGCTGAAACAGATGCTGAAACTCAGTGCTGGAATAGATGCTGAAACACAGTACTGTTACAGTGGCTGAAACACAGTGATGTAACAATGCTGTAACAGTTGCTGAAACACGGGGCTGTAACAGTGGCTGAAACTCAGTGCTGAAACAGATGTTGGAACACGGTGTTGTTCAGTTGCTGAAACATAGTGTTGCAACAGTGTTGTAATAGATGCTGAAACACGGTGATGTAACAGTGATGTAACAGATGTTGAAACACAGTACTGTAATAGATGCTGAAACACAGTACTGGAACTTTTGTTGAAACAGTGCTGGAACATTTGCTGAAACACTGATGTAACATAAGCTGATTCAGAGCGGAGACTTATGCTGAAACAGTGCTGAGGCATTTGCTGAAATAGTGACGGGAGTTTCGGCATTGAAAATTGACTGGAAATTTTAGATCTTTTAGAAGGCGGACAGAATCTAGTGCAGCTTACAAGCCTTTAGCTATAGAGGTAGATTGATGCAGAAAGATAGGCCCGAAGAAAATTGAGACTAATTTGTAACCGAATCTGTGGCTAGTCCACCCCTTTAATACAATCTATAACCGTTTTTGTAAAAAAAAAATCGAGTTCTTCTTGCCATTAATTGCAGTTTGGAGATATGTTAAACGAATCTCCAGTCGGTAGGGGACTTGATTCGACAAGTTTGAATTCGGATGGATTGAATCGGGTATGTTTTTTTAATAGTTGTTCAATATCCACTCTTTTGAATAAGAGATCAACAACATTTATAATTTTGTATAATTGTGAACACATTAAATCTTAGATTTAGTTCTTAGTTGTGCTGTTCACATCTCTCTATTCCATCTCCTGGCACTTGGGTTATCTTGTCTCAATTCTCAGTGGGAGAGTTTGAAGAGGGTGGGAGTTCACAGGTATCATTTAATGTCTTAAAATCATTTAAATTTAATATGTTATATAATCATTTGAATATAATTTTTTTAATTTTCAAATTTGAAATGTGTTATATAGGCTAATGTGGAGAAGAGAGTACCTGAGAGTGTGCTCGGAAGGGAGATTGGGATTGAGGAAGCACCCAGATTAGGAAAGGATGTGTCCATTCAGGATGATTCATAAATGTATGTTCTTGACTTTTATTAAATTTTTGTTTTGTCAAATTTATAGTTTAGTCTTTCCTCAATTATTTTGAATTATATAGAACCCCTAGATAAGTTTGTCGTTGTCTTAAATGGTGTACATTCAAACTTATTTAAGGTTAGATCATAATGAAGATCTAATTTTGAACTTGAATATGTTTGAATATTTGAGAACAGATTCTATCCCACATCATAAAAGAAAAAGTTTTTAAATTTTCTTCGATTGCATTCTTTGTTTTCTTGTCCAAGAATGGCGTAGTATTATATGAGAACATCTATTCCACCGAAAAAAGAGAAAATAAGTATATTTCAGAAGAATGGTTTTTAAAATGGAGATTTGTGAACTTTTTTAAATAATAAGTAATTTTTTTGAAGAATTGTTTAATATGGAGATTTATAAGTCCTTTAGTTTGAAAGGGCATCGTGGAATTTGATTATATGACCACTGCAGAAAAAGAAGAGAAGTATTTAACTGCTGATGAGATTAGTATTTTATTGTTGTGTAAATATGATCAAATAACAACATCTAGGATGAGAATTACATCCAAGGATTTGAGACTTTATCCACAAGGAGAATTTCCTGAAGGATTTTGGACTTTATCCACAAGAAGATAAATATTTATTTGGAAGAATAACTTAATACACGAAGATTTGTGAATTATCTTCATACACAGCTTTATATTTATTTTCAGATTATTATCTAACTCTAACTCACAATCTTTTGTACCAAGAACACAATAACATCACTTGGGATGAGAATTTCACCTGAAGGATTTGGGACCTTATCCACAAGGAGAATTTCACCTCAAGGATTTGAGACCTTATCCACAAGGAGATAAGTATTTCATTGGAAGAATGACTTAATATGGAGATTTGTGAACTTTCTTCATACACAGTTCTATATTTATTTTCAGATAATTATATAACTCTAATTCAATTTTTTTTTAACCAAGAACATAGTTTTTCTTTTTAAATTTTTTTAAGATTTTAGATAAGATTTACAAATTGTTTAAATCATGTACTCTTAATTGGAGAGTAACTAGATCTTAAATCTATTTAACTGTGGTTGGTTATGTTATTATTACTTATTTTTTATTTAATATTTAGTTACAGTATATATGCTAATATGTGTTATTTGTTTTTTTATTATGTTTTTTTTTTATTTTTACAGATGTCTAAATTATATTTGGTGGAAAATATGTTTACAATATATTTTGTGGGAAAAAGTATGTTGGAGGATGACAGTTAACTCTTTTGGTATGTATGTCAATTTTATTTTAATTACAATATTTGAATTCTTTATTATTTCGCATATTTGAATTGTAAATTTTTAATTTTTGAAATTTGTTTTTTGCAGGTTTGAATTTCATGTATGAAGTGATATATCTTAAAGCGATGGTTTAGAGTCCATAATTTTGGAGTTATATATATATATAT
>CBVK0103812977.1:0-13768 GCA_900067695.1 Picea abies | reverse complement strand
TATTATGAAGAGTCTTCTACGAACGTTTTTGTAGAAATTAGTATTCCAATAATTGAAGATGATGTCTACTCCATTTCAGATTTATTTTCTGAAATTCATGTGGAAGATATATGGCATACATCTCAGGAGTCACATGCAGACATTTTTGCATGCACCATGCATGCATCTCAGGAGACAAAAAGAGGGGTGTGCACATCAGATGTCATTCTGATATTTTCTGAGAAAAATTTGCAAAAAAAAAATGGGATATTTGAATTCCTCTCGGGAAAATATCCAATTTAAAAAAAAAATCATCTGAAACGGAGTTCGGAAAGTGAAGTTATGATCGTTTTAAAATCAACAAAATTTCAGCATTTTTCTGGAAACGACTGCATGGTTTTCAAAATTTCATCCAAAATTTATTTGGATATTTTTCATTACAAGAAGATAAAGTGGATATGTGTAGAAATATCAATTATGCATATACTTCATCAGATCTGTGTAGACATCTACATCTTCAACAAAATCGTCAAAGAGCACAAACTTGCACAGTTGTGAGGTCTTCTTGGAGTGAAGGACATGGTTGCTTAGAAACTGTCTTTTGTTCCTTATCATTTTTTATTTTATGCATTGTAGTTTGAGGGGGGGTTTTGTTCCCATGAGGTTTTCCTTCTTTCCTCATTTATTTCAGTGTATCTTTTGTACTTGGGTACCTAACATGGCCTTGTAGATGGGACCCATTCTTTATTTTCACCATAGTGATGTTCAGGGGGGTTGTTGGAGTTATTTCACACACACCTAGGATTTATTTTTCCTAAGGTTTTTACTTGCTTATTAGTCATAATTAGTCATTATCCAGTCTCCTATATTTTAGAGGAGAATATTCCACCTAGAGAATATTCTCTTTCAGTTGACACTTCAGTTTAACTAGTTAAGTTTAGTTTGGATGTTGCATTGGTTTTGTCACCATGCAACATTGGGATCATCACCAACTCACTACTCTTTGTTCAGCCAGTTAACTGAAGACTAGTTGACTGGTTAACTCAGCTAGGTGGCAGTTCACTCTCGTAATTACTTGAGAGACTAGACTAGGTGGTAGTTTACTCGTGTAACTATTGGTGTGTGTCTAGATTAATATAGACTACCACTATGGCTCATTAGTTACTCATTTATTCTATATATATTGTAAATTATTCACTCTTTGAATGTGGAATACAGTTAATGAGAATTCTTCCATTCCTTCTATCTTGCTTCTTCTTTCTCAATTTATCTCTGCAAATGTGTGTAGTATTTTCTAGCTAGATCTATTATGTGCAAGCTCAACACATTTACAACCCCCCCCACAAAAAAAAAATGGCTCAATCTTCAAGATAAAAATCTTTTACATGGATCTTGGTTCTCTGATACCAATTGATCTTCCCAAGAAGGCGATCTAAAGGAGAAGGTGACCACGCAAGCCATATCTCGACTTCTGATGAAAATATCTCCTCAGGGGTGTAAATCTGAACAAGGGTGCACCATTAGTTTGGGTGACCAAGAAAATGGGGATCCAGAACAAGATGACACGAGAGTGGCCAAGAGTTTTTGGTGATATCAAAGTGACCTTCGGGGATAAGTGGGAGAATCCTAGTACAACCATGGAAGAGGGCGCACTCACTTCATTCCCACAAAGAAGAAACCAATAAGGGCGCAAACCCCAGTTGGTGCGCCCTCCCTTCCGCCTCAGAAAACTCGAAGGAAATTATTTTCTCCCTGAGAGAGTGGCTAACTAATGAGATAAGCTTGGTGTCATAAGTGGAAGCATGGAAAACGGGGTCACCAAGAGGCAACCGTGAATGAAGGCACATTGATTGTTTTTCAGAAAACCCTAAAAATGAAATTGTCATGAATGTAAAATGAAAACTTAGAAAAGAAAACAACCAAGACACATAACTTCAGAAGAAAATGTAAGAATACTTTATTTTAGTCCCAGTTCACCTTATATACCAAGGGAACCATTTATTTTACGTATATTTAATTCATCATCAAAAGGTGAAGAAGTGTTGCACCTAGGTGATTGACTTGTGTGACCTAGGTGGGCGTTCCCCTAGGTGGCCTCCTTGGCCCACTCGGATGCCTTCATATTGGCCACAAGTGAACCTCTTGGAGAGACATTCTTTAGTGTTGTGCCGAGGTATTTTATGATATTCACACCATTTTCCTGTGTCCTTCTTCGTATTTTCATTACTCTTCTTCTGTTGTGGCTTGGACTGGTTGTCCCGAGAGTGTCCATATTTTCTCTGTCCCTTTCCATGTAGATTGGGGTCTCCCTTTCCCTACTTCTACTATGAGGGGTTTGCAGATCCAAACTCGCACCTCTTCTGCCTAAATTTTTTCTCGACCTTAACAACATATCTATAAGTCATACCCAATGAGGTGATGTCCATAAACTGCATTTCTATTTGAATGTATCTATGCAAATTACTACGGTATTTGAGCACCATATGTCACTCTGAGTATTTGATACCCACTTTGGTGTGCAGGGTATGGAAAATATTTGTGAAATATGGTACTTTATGGTCCCTTTCTGGATGCATGGTGGTCCATCGGGTGTACTAGTCCTTGTAGCTTCCAACAGGGTAGTATTGTTCTTTAATGGAATCCCAGAAGGAATCTCATATATGTGAAACCAAAAGTATTATAGACTCCTCTATGGCCCTTTTCTCAGAGTAAGTGCCCCACTAGTCCTTAACATGGGGGATTGCCTTGAGGAGTGTAAAAGTAATTTTTTCCCTATTGAAAAAATTGTGGATCGAAAAAATATCCTTCCGGAAGATTCAACCATTTATCTACAAAATCTTCATTTATCAGTCCTTCAAATAATGGAATATCCAAATTTGATTATACCTTGAAGGGGGTTGCATGGATTCCTTATGAAGATGCTTCTCCTGTGGGAAATCGTCGAAGGATCTGCATAAATTTGTCCATCATTTCATTCCTTTTTTACGCAAGGGCTTCCTTGAGAAACATTTTAAAAGGATCTCCTGCTTCATCATCTTTCTTTTCATTCCACAAGGGTTGTTTTCAGGCTCAGCGCAACTTATCTTGCAGTGGCTCAATTTGTTCGAGTCCCAACTTCTTGTACCCGGACCTTATCGAGGACATGCATGAAGAAAACTAAATTAACCAAAGACCGCTATGATACCACTAATCCATATTTAGGAGTGGAACAAACTAATTAAGATACTGAATACAATAAATAAAGATATATGAAGAACAACATAGATATCTAGTGAACAATATCTTCTATTGAATAAATGAAATAGGTTGAAACTGTAAAATTGCATAATTAAAAAACTTGTTTGAATGGTGGTATCTATTTTTGAGGAGGGATGTGGCTTCTACACGCATCCATCTGAGTAGAATAATTACAATGAGGCTCTAGAGGCCTTTTTTATATTACTCATGAATGCAAAAATCCTATACATCCAAAAACATAACTCTAGGAGATGAAACACCAAAATTTATGTGGTCCCCTATGGGTAAGTTGGTACTTCAACTTCCTAGAGCCGTAACTTTTCCACGCGACCTCCTGTTTTAGGTGCGTGATAGCCCGTTGGAAAGGTCTTTTAGAGAACTACACATTACGCCATCAAACTCTGACTATGTCAACATTTTGACTATGGGGAGCCAAAAAACCATTGTTCAGGGCCCCAAAACGACCCTGGAAGTACACCAAGATGTGTTGACATGAAAAAATACAAAATAAGAAAGTTAGATTAGATGGGAGGCCACCAGTGTCCACCTGGAATATGTGTATGATTTCATACCTCCCTGGAAGTGTAGAACCCACAATTACAAAGAAGTACAAAAGAACGTGTTGAACTAAAAATGACAAGAGGATCCAATTGGAATAAGTGGGTGGCCACCAATATCCACCTAGATCAATGGGTGGCATAAATTGTTCCTAATTCCTGGTTAAGTCTTTTTTATTACACAACAGTTACGATTTGAGCACCATCGACTTGGTTTACAACTTCGATAGAGTCAATCAAATCGCCTCACCTCACCAAGACACTCATACATAGATTTGTCACCAAGACTCCCTTTGTTGCAACTATCTTCGCAACTTCTTGTGGTGCACCTCAGACATGCCCTCAATTGCAGAATTTTTGTTTCTCCATTTTTGCAGACTTCACAGATTTCATTTCTGCCTCTCACATGCCTCCAACAAACCTGCACTTTCCAAAATTTGCCAAAATCATCCCAAGAGATACTTTCCCAACTCTATCCACTGAATCTACCTCAAGGTAACACAAGTCCTCCCATGTGGAGTGACTTGTCTCCTTGAGGGAGATTGCTATCTTCATTTGCCTCCAAGCCGCAAAGTTCTTTTTCTCTCTTCCAAGTTTTTCCCAAGATGAGTTGAATTTGTATAAAATAACCCTTTTAAAGTTGTTTCTAATTATTTTGTGGACCCAAGATGACTTCAATTTTGTATAAAAGAACCTTTCCCGCTTATTAGTTTCACATTAGGTTTCGCTGTGGACTTACTCTGCGGTTGGGAAGTAGAATAGTGTTTCGAGGATTATTTCGCATCTTTTCTTCCGTTTGTCTGTCATAGGCCAAATCTAGCTTGGATATGGAGCGCGTTATGGATGTATATGGACGATACAGGATGTATATCGTCCACTCCGACGATCGAAATCTCTTCCCGTTGGGGATGATCGGAATCTCTTCCAGTCCCGTCGCCACTTCAACTTCACAATATGTTAATGCATCATGGTGAGAGTCTGTTTGATAGAGTGTCTTTGATGATAGCTGCTCCAAGAGATGTTTGAGTTGTACGTGTACTAAAATTTTCTCATTCTGTGTTCACTAATAGCCAGTTAGCAGCTGTTGTGCTAGTTTCAAAACTAATAATTTTGCAATTTTTTTTATAAATTTCTATAATATTTAAAAGTTTCAATCAAAAAACATTTATCTTATCCTAAATAACTTTTTCTTTCTTATTTCCATAATCTATGAATTAGTTGATAAGATTGTTTCTAAGAAATATTTCCTTCTTTATTTTCATAATTTATGGATTGATTCATTAAGAATGTACTTATGAATTCTACATACATCATTTACATATAAACATTTCCTTTGCATGCAGGGAGTAAACTCGATATCCAGAGAATAGGACAAACTTGAAGGAACTCTGAACTCAATAGCCAGAGAATTGGACAAACTTGAAGGAAGTCTGAACTCAATATCCAGAAAAATGGACAAACTTGAAGGAAGTCTGAAATCCATTGCCATTGTCAGTAATATTGAAAAAGGAAAAGGCCAAAGTACCAAAAAAGAGGAGGATTATTCTTCTGAAGTAGATAAGAAAGGAAAATCACAGCCATTGAATGTTGATCATGATGACGGGGATGAGAATTGGGAATTTATAGAGAAAGGAGAAACTAAGATAGCTGCTTGAGCCACATTAGGGTTCCTTAAAACATTAGTCTTTCATTTCTTATAAAATTTTGTTGTGCACCTAATTAAGATACTTGAACTTTTTGTTTTATTTTATGTGGGTTGCTTTATATTAGCTGAAAATCTCAATACATTTGGATTTAAAAAGAAGTGGTTACTTAATACCATTGTTTTGTTTTCCTTAATTGTGTATTTTTAAAAATGGTCTATTTTTAAATATTGAGTTATGATTATTGGATTACATCTATTCTTTATGATATGGTTTTAATATTACAAAATTATTTATACTTGTCTTGTGTGCTAATATTTAGTCATATAAGTTTGTTATTGTAGAGATTATTGCCATAGAATATTTTGATGTGAATAGCCTTTTTGTGTAGTTTTAGAAAGTTGTTGGATGAGAGTCAAATTAACTCTTAGTTTAGTGTGTGTTTATGATTGTGATAAGGCACTGTGTCTAACTTTAAGGAAATCCTTCATGTATTTTTATTTGTACAATTGCATTGATATAGAAAACAATAAACATAGTAACATAGTTTTGTTGTGACAACACTCTTCTCTTATTTTTTGATACAAATAAATTCTACAATGATGTTTATTTCTTTCTTTAAATATTTTTAAACCAATATCTAAAATTTGATTTTCATGCATAGAGTTATACAATGGTTGTTACTTTCATGAAACCATTTTGCATATGATTGAATTTGAGTTTATTTAGGATGTATTTTAGGGTATATTTTAAGAATTTCATGATTCAAATGAAACTCAATGAATGAGAATATGAATCAACTATATTATATGATCAATGTTAGCTTCAATTGGTTGTTGGAAACCTTGTTTGGCAATTAAACAACTTTATTGGTCATGTTGTAAATCACAAGGGTTAAACCATGGTAATGTTTCTTGGTCAACCACATTATTTTCCTCTAGTGGTTTTCGAACTCTTTGATTCTGATTATGTTGAGGCTTCCTAGACTTATTCCAACAATTATTTCCCCTTGGCTGAAATATATTTTGGTGGGATTTCCTTGCCAATAGAAATATCATTTCAAACTCTAAACTATTTGATTAACCACACTTTTCTTTTGCTCATTTCTAGTTTTAGAGGAAATTGCTTGGTTGGATCTTCCAAATGTACACATTGTTTTCAACTTTGATGGCATCTTATTGTGCAATTGAAATGTTTTGAGGATCTTTTTTCCTTGAGTGAAATCCCAACTCCCCATAAAAAACATTGAAATGATAGAGACAAACTGCTTTCTCTAGGGGCTTAATTTTTTGGTTTAGATTTTGTAAAATTTGAATGAATATTTTGTTTAACTCTTCAGTGGTTTCATTTTCATTTACCTTGGATGATCTAAGAGTATCCAACAAGTATGCATTATACTTCTCACCCAATTTTTCCATTAAAAACATCTTGCAATTGAGAAAATGTGCTAATGTTATATGTATGTGTATTTATAAATTGATTTGTTGCATAATTCTCTAGGGAAAATGAAAAAAGTATCATCGTTACATCTTCATGAGTATTATCCCCTAGAGTTATTAATATCATGTTCTTGAAGGTTCCACAATGATCAGTTGAAGATACAACATTATTTCCTTGGAAAGTGTGTTTCTTGAGAAGATATTGTTGTAGAATATGTTATAGGAAAGGGCTATTCTTTTGGAGTTTGTAGATAAGCTTATAAAAATCTCATTAGAATTTGAATATAGAAATTCTTAACTTGGGAATTGGACTTTGTCCCTGATGATGGTGCCAAAGCATTACCGCTCAAACTCTCACTTGGGAGGAAATATCCTAAAATGAAACTCTCAAACAAACCACCCACTATCACGTCAATAGGATATGGGTGATCCTAGGCTAGGTGCAATCCCTATTGTCAAGAGAACTAAGTTCATAGAAAATGTGTGAGTATCCTAGTAACTTAACTTATAAATCATATTAATACTGGTAAATTTTCCTTATTAGAAATGTCAATTTCACATGCATTTATCCAAATATACTTATAATGTATTCATAGTCAATGATGAGCCATTTAACAATCATAATAATCCATTCTCAAAGTGTGTGAAATAAGTTAAATGATTAGATGTCAAGAGAGCATGAATTCAAAGAATTGAAAATGAATTTCATCCACGGGACAAAATGTGAACCATTCACTATTCAAATTCCATTATGAAATGTTGATGACAAGGTTAAAGTGTTGTGTTGCTATAAAATTTTCAAATTGCCAACATTATTAACTAGATTGAAGTATTGTTAAGGATATCTCATGATCATGTAGATCAAGTCATGAGGATCATCATCACTATCAATATTGTTTGATAACATCCTGGAATCAACATACATCATTTTTTGCATCGTCTCTCAAGGCCATACTGCATTTGAGTAGTTAGGCATGATGTTGAATAAGTCATGTGCTAAACTCATCGCACTCAACAGAGTGTCTCAAATGAGTCACCCACTCTGAGTGATATAGGGACCATTCTTCTAATCTGTACATAAGTCCTAGAAGAATAGTTATCACAACAGATAATGAAATCTCCATAATGGGATACAAGGACCATTATTCTAATCCGGACATACGTCCTAGAAGAGTGTTAGTCCTCCTAGATGTTTATATCCATGCGAAGGGATACAAAGACCATTTCTACTAGAATTTCAGTATCAAACTACTTTCTAATGAGGTCATATGTACCATAGAGATATTCAAATCTTTGTGGCTCTTAGAAAATATACAGGACCGATGTGGATCTTCAAATCTTTGTGGCTCTGTCATGTCTGGAACCTGAAGCCTCAATTGCTAGGGAGAGTGCGATTTTTCCTTTGAATGCACCGAATCCAATATCACTTGCTTGGATAAGGTCTCTACTACATTCCTTGCAAAATTACTCATTCTTTGTTAGACGATATGATCCGGATTTATGTAGGAACACAATGAAATACAGAAATACACATAAACGCAGGAAAATTGTTTTGAGCCAATCGAAAAAGGTGGGTGGCCACCGATATCCACCTGGATCACGATATAACTTAAAAATCATATACAAGTGCATACCTTTGAAATATTTGTAGCATCGTCTAGCTTGTTTTCCAATATGAAACTAGATACCATATTAACAAGGAGAGGTTAGAAACTAAATTAGAAGGTTAAATGATTAGAATAAGCTAAAAAATCTCAAATTTCAACTTTGACCATAAAACTAACTTTGACTAAAAGTCAACCTTTGACTTTGACTTTGACTTTGACAAAAACTTAAACCTAACATTTTTTGTAGCTGAGGGTACCTAAAGGTGCGCTAGACTAGGGTGCAGTAGGATGTCAAATAAATATGCCAAAAAATTCGCTATATGTTCCCAAATAAATGGGTTAGGTTTTGTTGTTATTGCAAAACTTGATTGCAACTGCAACTGCAACTAGTGCTATAAAGAGCTTGACAATGAACTTCCAAAGAGAGTGTGGGCCCATAACCTGTTAAAATATTTGATGTGTTCATTTTACCATAAACAATATCAAAATATTTTCAACCCAACCATAGGCACGTAGCCACCCCCAAGAACCTTTAACCTTTGACAAAAAATTTCCAAAAATCCATACTAGAACCAATAGATAAACCCTAGCTCCTAACTACAACAACACTCCAATATAAGTAGAGTGCTCCTTCTCCTAGGGTGGCACACAAGAGAGAGTCTCAATATCTAGAGAACAAGTACCATACACAACTGTAGCAGCAAATTAATTAATGAGGACAAAACATTAATTATAAAGAAACAGACCAAGCAAATTATATTAATGAGGAAAAAACATTACTTACAACCATAGATGGATTGTAGTAGTTTCCTCAAGTCCTCCTTGTCTACCCCTTGCTCAAAAGATCCATGATCCGAATGATGATAGCTTCACTAATTGCTCCCTATGAGATCATAGGTCTCTTGCCTCCAAAATATCGTTGTTCCATTACCACTTATAAGATGATAAATTTGGTGTGATTCTCCCTTTCCATTCCTCTTTCACCATTAGAAATCTTTCTTATATAGATTTGGAGAGGCTCAACAGCTTGAGATATCTTTAGGGTGGGTTGAGGATTTTCCTCCTTCAGTTAGGGACCTTCCCTAAGATCATGGTTTGATTGAGGATTCGAATCCAACTGCCCTCCAAGAATGAAAGGATGCTTCCCCCATTCATCTCAAAAACTTAACTACTTCCCAGAATAGGCAGTGCTCCCTAAAAACTTCTATCAGAGAATTGTAGTGCTCCCCAGTAGGCTTAAAGGGAGCGCCATCACTCCTAAAGACACTAGCGCTCCCTCAGAAGGGCCAAAGAATATTTATAACACTCCTAGATAGTGTAAGGGGGAGCACCATCACTCCTAAAGACATCAGTTCTCCCTCAGAAGGACCAAAGAATATTTATAATGCTCCCAGACAGTGTAAGGGGGAGCGCCAACACTCCCAAAAGAGGTATAGGGGAGCGCTCTCCTTCAAAAAATTAGTTTTTTGAGTGCTTTTAGATGGAAAAAGGTTCATGAGACCAGTTACCCTTCCCTCCTCTTCCAAATCAAGTGTTTGACATGTGGCAAATGTCCTCCTGATGTCGTTTACAGGCACGACATAGGCATTATGGCAGTATGTTTCCTTGACACTTGCGACACTTGTGAGAAAAATGCGACACTTGCGAGATTTGTAATGACGACACTTGAAAAACTATCAAAGTGAGTATTTTTTATGTGTAACGGGCCCTTTCAAGATATTATCTCGAATTGGACCCGTCGCATACCAACTTGCACTTCCTGCCAATCTAAAAATCCATAATGTATTTCATTTTTCTTTGTTAAAGAATTATGTTCATGACCCTACTCATATGATCGATTGGAACTTGGTGCAAGTGGAACCAAAAGGCGAGTTCCAATTAGAACCTCTGCGCATTCTAGATAGGAGAGAAATAACACTTCAGAACAGAGTTGTCGCCTGGATAAAATATCAATGGAAGCACTTTAGCCCTCAGGAGGCCACTTGGGAGTTGGAGGGAGATTTGCAAAAATATTATCCAATTCTGTTCCAATAAAGGAACAAACACTGAAGAAAGTGTTTTATTTAAGGGGGAAAGGATGTAACATCCCCAAAAAAGAAATTATTTTTAAGTCTAAAATAGATTAGGAAATTATTTCTGTTTTTGGTAAATTTGAAATTGGAAAATTATTGTCATTTATGGCAATTATGAATTTTGAATTTAGTTAATTGTAATTGATGATTATGACTATTGGGAAGAGATTTGATTTGACCCAACTAACTATTTGACTATGACACTTGTATGAAACAAAATATTTTATATTTATTATTGATGGACAAATGGAACAACCAGGTTAAAATCAGCTGACCATGACTCCATGAGAGGGGAACATGTTGGAACTGTTGGAAACACCTACCACACTTAGAGGGGGGGGTGAATGAGTGTGGGGCTCTTTTTCCCAAAACTTCCCTCTTGCACAAAAACTCATCAATTAGCATTTGACATTTATTCATTACCCATTGTTTTCATTTATAACCAGTCAGATGTGAGCACATATCAACAACATATATCAACAATATATCATCAACAATTCATCACCACAATGAACACAAAGAACACAAGATGTATGTACAATTTTCTTTTATTATAGACTACAATCCTTGGGGTTTATCAACAACAACTGAATAGAGTACAAATCTACAAGAGCACCATCTCTATATCCAATACTCATCTTTCATTCTCAGCACCAACTAAAATGAGGCAACAATCCTCAACAGATATCAATCTGTACCATAAACAAGAGCATCAACTATGCACCAACCTGTGCCAAACAACCTGTAATCAACTTGTACCATAAACAAGTGCATACAACCATGTACCAAGTATATACCAATAATTTTTCAACCAATAATCAACAATGGCTCATTAATATGTACCAACATCATCAAATATACACCTCATGTATGTGCCAACTCATCAACTGCTCGTCTCAACCATCATTAGTTTTGGATTAGTCAACAACCCTAACATGAAATAATCATAACTTTGTACTTGTACTGAATAAAGATATGAAACTGATACACAATTTTCATCAGTGTGTTTTATGCAATTCCTCCAGGTGGCACTATTTGGAACCTCTAATAAAATGACTTATAGCAAAAATGGCATAACTTGTTGAATTCTGTCTTATTCTAGAGAGCGAACTTGTAGAGTGTGCCCCCAAAAAAATATTTGATGAATAGATATGAAAATATTATAGAGAATACTACAGACTATAATCTAACCAACACAATTGGTCTCACTTAATTTGGATCTATTATGGATAAATTATGATTTTTTTACCCAAAACACCTGATTTTGACTAGTTTCAGGACTAGCCACAAACCCTATTTTCCACGGAGTGTAACTCCCAAACTAAAACAACCCACAAGATTAATTTTTAACCAAAGATACTTGGCTATATTTTCTCACTTGAATAGAAATTTAAGGATCTGAATCATTATAGAAAACACGTTATAGTGAAAATGGTGAGATGACTTGTAAATAACATACCTCAGAAAGCACCATCAAAAGAATTTATCCTTCCTTGCATTTCGGCCTTCTTTTCTTCACTTTCCTTCGCATTTAAGATTAGATATCCTTGGTTACCTCAGTCACCTATAGATATTCAATATCCTCAAGTTTTACACACCAAAAATGCTCAAGAATCTCTCACAAGAAGCTCTCCATCAATACTCCAAAATATATTCCCATAAGAAGCTCTCCATTGATCCACAAAAAGGATGATCTACAAGATACCATTTCTATTTTGTTTATACTTTCATCCTTTAGGTCATTTAACCCATTTTTAGGTCACTTAACCCATTTCTAGGTCACTTAACCTATTTTCCTTATTTTAGGGCTAACCACTTTCCATAAATAGAAAGTTCTCCAATACTTTAACATTTAAATATTCCTTCTTGATTTTGTCACCTCACTTTATCATTTCTTGATTTTGTCACTTCTCTTGATTATTAAATAATTCACCTTGAATTTTTCACTTTAATTTATCATTTAAATAATATTAACCGATTTCTAGGTCACTTAACCTATTTTCCTTATTTTTAGGGTTAACCACTTTCCATAAATATTCCTTCGTGATTTTTTCACCTTACTTTATCATTTCTTGATTTTGTCACTTCTCTTGATTATTTAAATAATCCACCTTGAAAAAATGAGTCATCCATCTGTGCACCTTATCAATCATGATAAGACAATAATGAGTCATCTATACATTTTTCCAACAATGCATCATATACCAATGAAACCACATCGATCCATATTCATCATGTATCAATGACAACTCATTGATCCATCTTCATCTATGAATTCTCATCAAGGAAAATACATATTATATTACATAAATCATGAGTCAATCAATCCTTTGACATCAATCAATCACTTGACATCAATCAATCAAACCATTGGCATCAATGATAACATGATCCAATAATCTCCCCCTTTGGCATTGATGGCAATACCAACATTGATGTCAACACAAATTACCAATTATTGATGTCAACATGTAGATATGACATGTTCTACATCAATAGTCAATGACATCAATCAGTCAATCCATTGGCATCAATGACAACATGATCCAACAATCTCCCCCTTTGGCATTGATGGCAATACCAACATTGATGTCAACACCAATTACCAATTATTGATGTCAACATGTAGATACGACATGTTCTACATCAATAGTCAATGTGACTATCTCTCCACATCAATCTCTCCCATAAATAGACATTAATCACATCAATGTGATTATCTCTCCCCCTTTGACATCAATGGAAAAGGGCCATTCTCCTCTTGGGGCTGCTCCCCTTGCTTGAACTCTCCTTGGGGCTGCTCCCCCTATCTGAATGCCTTTGATATTTCTCGGAATAATCTCTCCCCTTTTGAACAAGGGATATCACTCTGATGTAATGCTGAAAATACATCAAACATACTCTCCCTGTGACCATCGCTCCCCCTAGAATTATGCCTCTGTGCTCTTTCTCCAAATATAGGTCTCTTTTCTATGTATGTATTTGATAAATATCTCCTCCTAGAATCATGGGAAGAATAATGAATCCCCCTAAGGGTATGTCTCCCCCTATCTTCTTTGCAAGATGAACAATATGCTACCATATGATGATCCTTGGACCTATTCATGCATCAAACTTGTGCCATACCATACATCATGAAACAAAAGATATGTCATCAATGAAATAGAGAATCATGAACAATATATCCACCAAGTACATCATGTACCAAAATGTGCCCACCATGCACAACACCCA
>CBVK0103812967.1:0-13028 GCA_900067695.1 Picea abies | reverse complement strand
AATGCAAAGCACACAAGCTAGCTAGAATGGTGGTAGCTTATCTCTGAAGAAAGAGATTTGTCAATTATGCTTATTTGCAAGAAGTTGATTACAAAGAGGCCGAAAATTCCTTTTAACATAAAGCATCAATGAGAAAACCCTAAAAATCAAAAAACCCTAACCTCAGAAGATGAAACGCCAAAAGGTTTGTGGGCCCCAATGTGGTTAGGTGATATGTCAACTTTTTGGGGGTGAAACTTTTGCATACAATCTCCATTTGGGTTACTTGGTACCTCATCAGAAAGGTATAGCCGAGGAGTACACATTATTTTTTTCATAACATCTACCTTCAATAACATGCTAGGCATTGTTCAGCGAAAAAAATGTTGTTTAATGCATCAAAACGACCCTGAAAGTTTGGGACCCAAAAAACCATAGAAAAAATGATAAGATGTGGAACCATTATGAATTAGTGGAACTTGTGGGTGGCCACTAGTATCCACCTGGATCAATCCTCCCCCCTTAGGAAGCAATGGTCCCCACTACATCAAGTTTCACCATCATATGATAAACTTCCATTGAATCTAACTCTTGGTGAGCCACTTTCCCTGGTGAAGAAGCTTCCCTTCTTTGATGACCCGATAGAGTTGGATGTTTTGCTCATGGTTTCCCTTCATCTTGGTCTCCATGATCTGATCAACTATTTCATGTTCAATTCATTCAATATTGAGTTATTTAGGGGGCAAGTTCTCGACCTCGTCTTAAGTGTCGAGGAGAGGTGGAAAGTATGGGTGAAGTAACTCCACATTAAATACTGGGTGAAATACAAGCAAGAGAGGGAATAAATTTAAAATTATTCTCACCGACAACCTTGATGATGGTGTAAGTTCTATATGGGAGTGGGAAGAGCTTTCTATGGGGTCTCGTGAGGCACTCTTTCTGTAAATGAAACCATACCTTATCTCCCACCTAAAATTTGTGTGGTACCCGATGTAGATCGTGGTTGTTGGGTATTTTGGGACATTCTTGCACACATCCTTATTCATTCTGGGGAGTTTAGACCTAGGGTTTGTCTATATTTGTCCAACAAAAACCCTAGAGCACCAACATATCAATCCTCGACCAAGGTCGAGGAAGGTCTCACCCGAGATGCAAATAAGATCAAAGAGACCATAAGGTTTTGTGACATGGATGAAGGCTAAACACATAAAAATTCATCAGGATTGGCATCCGTGCAGCTCATATCTGAAAAAATATTAGGACTAAGAATTAAAACAATACACACACATAGTCGTCTCATACATGATAGACATATAATGGATCAAAACTATCGTATATTTATTACTAGAGCCATTCCATCAAAACTGAGATATACATTGCGCAGGACAAATACATATGATAGCCATAAAACTTCATATTTTCTCTGTATAAACCCTCATAATTACAACATGTCACACAATGCTCCTTTTCTCAAAATTGAGATGTACAACAGACATAAATGTATTCAAATAAGTACAATATTACAACAAGCTCAAAGTGATTTCGATACTAAGGACTCAATGAATCTCTTCTCCTCAAGATCTAGCTAGCTAACCAACCCTATTTTTTATCACACTCCTTCCTTTTATAGCTTTCTCTGTTGGGAAGTGTTGTCTCTTTCTTCTCCACTCCACTCTTTTTTTTGGAACAAATCCCTCAAACGCTTCTGGTGTCTGCTAGTGCTCCACATAGATTTTGGCACAGGGGAAGACCTAGGGTTCAGCTCCAAGAGTGCACCAACAATCCCTAACTACTGACCCTTTAGGAAACACCTGTGAAGCATATGAAGTCTCACCTGAAGTAGTTATGGGGGGGTTGCAGGACACAAGTGTCTACAACCAGAGGGAATACCAAGTAGATCCAATACAAGAACAACACAACATCTAAATATCAGTTACTAACTTAGGCCTACTTCGCACATGTATATGTTAGATTTAACACAATAATGCAATAACAGTATATCAATGAACAATAGAACATAGCCTCAGTCACACACAACACCAAGATATATGTGTTTCACCCTCTCCCTAGGGCTACATCCACTAAACTTTGCTTTATAATATATTAAGATGAAAGCATGTTGTTCTATTTGTGCTCTTAGCTAGTAGATCTTCTCTCTTTCTCTCTGTTTCCCCTCCCTATGCACCCAGCTGTAGGGTTGATCTTCGCACCCAGTTGAATATCATACAACATAGAATCCTCTCACTATTGAATGTTTCTCTTCTCTTATAACAATAATCACTCATAACAACAACCAACTTTGAACGAACCCTTGTCCCTCATCTAGGTTCTTATTTATACATTACAATAGCTCACCGACATCCTTAGGCCGAAACCTAAGTTCCAAAACCCTAGACATCAAAACCGTAGGTGTCGAAAACCCTAGGTCAACTTGACCCATGTTTTCAGGGCTTCACCAGCATGTCTTTCCTTCCTTCTCACGTGGTTCTCCAAAGCATCCAATGATGGATTTTTCCGCTTGCTGAGTTGTCCACGATCCATATTTATTTTTGATCTATCATCCTTGATCTCCTCATCCAACATCTTGCTTTCTCTTACTTCGCTCCATCTTTTTTGCTCTTATGCTCACTTCGACCCAGTATCAGTCACTATGTCTTCCACGTAGTTCACATTCTATATTTTATGCCTTAATCTTCACTTAATTCCATACCCACGGGATAACAAACCCCCAACACTCACCTGTGACTCGTCCCAAGGCACTTCAGATCTGATCTTTCTGGTTTTCTTCGACTTCAGGCTACGTGGAGCAGCCTGTGCTCTTTGTTTTCTCTCTGTGGAGTACCTCTCTGCTTGACTATATGATTCTACTCTATCAACAACAAACTCAGTGATATATACTCAAATGGTGCTATCAAACCAGTGATCTACTGCCCTTGATACAAATTTATCAACTCTCTTAACCTTCTTGATCAGCGTTGATGTCCAAACCATAGGTGGTTTGAATCTGACTTCGAACTGGGTATCTGCTAACCTAGCTAGCCACTCATATAGCTCTTGACCTTCTTGATCAGCGTTGATGTCCAAACCATAGGTGGTCTAGATCTGATCTCGAACTGGGTATCTGCTAACCTAGCTAACCACTCATATAGCTCCTGATGAATTCCTCCAAAGAAGATCTCATATATATTGGTAAAGATATACCTTCCCAACTAGTCATCCATGCTAAGATTAGGGTTCTTGTTCTGGGATTCTACAAAGTCATTTTCTTGGTCTTCTATCCACTTCTAAATCTCTGTCTTTGATGGAAACCACCTTGAAATTCCCTCAAGAAGATTTTGGTCTCAACAATGGAACCATATTTTGGCATAGGGGCGGACCCAGGGTTCATCTCCAAGAGCACACCAACAAGCCCTAACTACTGGCCCTTTCGGCAACACCTACGAAGTAGATGTCGTCTCACCCGAAGTAGCTATGGGGGGGTTGCAGGACATAGGTATCTACAACCAGAGGGAATACCAAGTAGATCCAATACAAGAACAACACAACATCTAATTATCAGTTACTAACTTAGACCTACTTCACACATGTATCTGTTAGATTTAACACAATAATGCAATAACAATATATCAATGAACAAGATAACATAGCCTCAATAGCACACAACACCAAGATATATGTGGTTCACCCTCTCCCTAGGGATACGTCCACAAAACTATGCTTTATAATATATTAAGATGAAAGAATACAATTCCATTTGTGCTCTTATCTAGAATATCTTCTCTCTTTCTCTCTTTCTCCCCTCCCTATGCACACAGTTGCAGGGTTGATCTTCGCACCCAGCTGAAGATCTTACAACACAGACTCCTCTCATTTCTTAACTCTTCTCTTCTCTCACAACAATAATCACTCATAACAACA
Source organism: Picea abies (assembly GCA_900067695.1). Classification (NCBI taxonomy): domain Eukaryota; kingdom Viridiplantae; phylum Streptophyta; class Pinopsida; order Pinales; family Pinaceae; genus Picea; species Picea abies. Next base: position 9,131 of record CBVK0103812967.1, on the reverse strand, counting down.
ACCAAATTCGAACGAACCATGTTCCCTCATATAGGTTCTTATTTATACATTACAATAGCTCAACGAAATCCTTAGGCCCTAAGTGCCAAAACCCTAGATATAAAAACCCTGGGTGTCTAAAACCCTAGGTCAACTTGACCCGCATTTTTAGGGCTTCGCCAGCCTGTCTTTCCTTCCTTCTCGTGAGGTTCTCCAAAGCATCCAATGGTGGCTTTTTCCTCTTAATGAGTTGTCCATGATCCATATTTCTTGTTTATATGTCATCCTCGATCTCCTCGTCTAACGGTTTGCTTTCTCTTACTTTGCTCCATATTTTCTTCTCTTTTGCTCACTTCAACCCAGTATCAGTCAAGGTTCTCCAAAGCATCCAATGGTGGCTTTTTCCTCTTAATGAGTTGTCCATGATCCATATTTCTTGTTTATATGTCATCCTCGATCTCCTCGTCTAACGGTTTGCTTTCTCTTACTTTGCTCCATATTTTCTTCTCTTTTGCTCACTTCAACCCAGTATCAGTCATTGTGTCTTCCACACAGTTCTCATTTCATCTTTTCTTCCTTAATCTTCACTTACTTCCATACCCACGGGCCAATAGTAGAATTTTTGTATCAATGGTGATATTAACTTTCTGGCCAACTCATTCTATGGAATTCCCATGTCCTTGTATGTTGTTGGTAGTAATCATTTGGGGATATTTCCCAATGATTATTTCTTGATTCTGGAGGGTGTGTTATTGATTTTCAGTGCAACTAAAAAAACTCAGACCAAAACGCACTTGGCAGAATTTAAGCTTGGTACGCAATTGGAAAAACGTGGTCCAACATGCACTCTATGTCATTCCTTGCGCATTTCCTTAGGCGCACACAAGTCTAAACCTAAAAATTTTTGTTCCAAAAGGCCCCCACCACTATTATCTGGCTCGTCCTTGAGTTAGTTACTTTATGAAATGACCATTGCAGTGGATGACACAATGCTTTTGACTTCCACAATGAATTCCTTATATTATTGCTCGGGCTTGTTGAATTGGCCTTGGAGATCCTTGGAAAGTTGAATAGTTGTCTCAACATTGATGGTTGTGACCTGAGGGGTTTTTAGATCTGTGATGTTGAGTTTCTTGATAAGGGGGCTAGAGACAACTTGTATGTCGGAGAGCTGAGTATACCAGTCCATAGCATTGTCAGCCATCGAAGAGATCAACTCTTGCATATTCTATACATTGATGGTTGTGACCTGAGGGGTTTTTAGATCTGTGATGTTGAGTTTCTTGATAAGGGGGCTAGAGACAACTTGTATGTCGGAGAGCTGAGTATACCATCCCATAGCATTGTCAGCCATCGAAGAGATCAACTCTTGCATATTCTATTGTTCATCCCTAGTTGTAGTGAACTCCTTCAATCATGTGTAAATGACATGCATTGCAGTGACACGCTCTTTGGGAAGAAAAATCACGTCCTTCTTTTTCTACATGCCCTCGGCCTCTACTACGCGAGTATGATCATAGATATTCGTGAGCTCAATAAGGCTCTATAAATAATCGCCCTCGGCCTCTACTACGCGAGTATGATCATAGATATTCGTGAGCTCAATAAGGCTCTATAAATAATCCCACAATTTGAAGCTTTGAGTGACCATCTCGATGAAGCCTTGGGTATGGTTGTGACTCTCTTAAACGGTGGTGACGGCCTAAGAAATTTGTTACTAGAGGGAATTCGCCTTCAGTGTTAGTTGTTGTAGTCAATTCCTAAGTTCGTGATTATACGACTGTAGAGCCTAAACGTGCTCGACGACCGCTTTCATTTTTTGTAGAGTTGGAATATCCAATTTTATTATTTCTTGTGGGGAGACCTACGAATAGGCTTCATTAAGAGCGGTGACCATATTGGTGTGGTTTCTAAGAACGACTACATATTGGCCCTAAGTTTCTACATGTGCGGCCATTTCAGCCATGTGTAGGTCTTATAAAAAAATCCAGGCCTCTTCAAGGTTTTGACGCACGTGAGATTCCTGTTGTAACAGGAATCACATGGCATCATGACTAGAACACTCTTTATCATAGCTGAGGTGTAACTAGGCATGTTCTTGGTGGATGGATTGTTGACATTCTCTGAGCTCATGGACTAGGGAAGTGATAAAGTTCTAGATGTTCGTTGTAGGGACCTATGACAAGTCCAGTTTGGTTATGGCTGAGACTGATGAGATGATTGTGAGTGGATCAACACTGATCACTTGGCAAGGAATGGCTCTCAGAACCTCTAGGGTTGGATTATTTGAAGATTGATATTTTGGTAAGGAGGGAAGAGAAAATTTTTGGTCCAGAATATTCATATTCTTGATCATGTCAATGTGGAAGACTTGTTGTTTGGCTAATTTCACAGAAATCTCTTTCATCAATTTGGAAACCTATCGGATTTGAGTGGAAGAACCCTCCTCAGTTTTATTATGGGACAGTGTACATTAGAGTTTACTAGCCCCACAACGAGGTTTGGATAGATATGTATGCAATGTGTCTTCTTCTCAAATTGGGGTTTGTCACAATGAAGGTGAAGGATCACGTTCAGACCCTGAGTCAATGGTTACCTAAGCTGGGATATGATTGTTGGACACCTGCTTTCTCTTCTTGGTTTTGGAAGTGTCTGTATCATACCCACTCATGTTTTGAGGATGTGAAAGGGAGTAGGGTGATTTTTTATTCGTGGTTGTTGATGTTTTCTTCTCTCCCTTTGTTGCAGTCTTGGGTTGGCCCTGAGAATTATTTGACTTGATTTCAAATTCAAATTGTAAATCTAGGAAGGAAGGTTGGTCCTGGGTTGGCCATTTTTCAACTCCCACGATAACATCTCTTTCCATAATACAAAAGGGGAGTATGATTTTCAATTTCCATGTAGTTGTGCAAGGAAAGATGACCACATTGTGGAAGTTAAATGTAATTTGAATATGATGTTCATACATGTTGAATATGTGGGATGGGATGAGGACTTTCTAGACATACACATTGATCAATTGGGTGTACCATTGCTTGAGCACTTTAGAAACAATAACTTGTTCCTCTGCCTCCTTGGAATGCTAGAATGATCAGAACCGGGGAGCGAGAAATGAGGGGGCAGCCACCATATCGATTTCAAAGTCTAGGGTGAATTATAGAGTGTCATACCCAACAATAAAAGGACCTGACTGTAATGATAGAGTGTCATACCCAACAATAAAAGGACCTGACTGTAATGAAAATCCTTCCCCTCATCCTGAGATTCATGAAATCAGTGAAAAATTCTTTAAATAGGTAAGGATCCCAAGCCATCTGATGCCCATCAACGCCATGCCCGGCTGCCAAAATGACCCCGATCAGACAATCTTCCTTTCAACATTTGGGAATAAGATTACACGAAAGGAGTTGAGTTGCAAACAGAACTAATGAATCATTTAGAGCAAGGATGAGAACGTCACATTTTCCTCTTCGTGTGTCATATTTAGAATACACCTCCTCTACGGGTGCATCCTTTACTTTAAGAGTGTTGGATGGATTCTCACTGGGATTGGGTTTACTTTAAGAGTGTTGGATGGATTCTCACTGGGATTGGGTAAACCATAGACTCTGTGTATAATGGTTTGGTCAATGAGATATGGTTGGTCCAATCAAATCTATCCCCCTTTTATTTTGGCGAGGAGGAACCAAACACATGACCGGACATCCTCAGCCTGACCGAAGTGTGGACATTTAAGAAGGGATAAGATCCCATATTTCTTCAAGGGTTATGACCATTATTGTATGATCATATAATTTTGATATTTTCCATCGTCATGTTGGATGACCTCTGTGTATCATTTGAGCTAACGTTTAGGAAATTGGTGGGATTCGTGAACATTATAATTGATACACTTGAGGAGGGGGACTTTTCCGAATGGAAGGCATTCAATTAGGACTTAGTAGGGAAGTACTGGATCAAGAAACAACATTTATTTCATAGCCTTAGACTTTGTCCAAGCTTTGGATTGGCTAGATGAAGCCATTTCAGAATTGGTGGTAATGGTGCTGGAATTTGTTTGCAAACTAGGATGTGGGATTAGTGAGTGGTAATGGTGCTGGAATTTGTTTGCAAACTAGGATGTGGGATTAGTGACGATATGTGTAGCAAAAATAAAAAGAATCGGTAAGAAAGTGGAAGGTGAGGGTGGATTTGAATTGAATTGATCCATAATGACACTTGGTTGGTCACGCATGCAAAGTCATTGTTCCATATTTTCATTCAGTTGGCTAGTACTCTGCCCCAGTCCGATCATTAGGATCAACATGCTCAAGAGTGTTTTGTCAGGCATGCCTTAATGTCGAGCCATGCGTTGATTTTTACAAGTAACTGTCGCTTTTATTTTGAATCAAGGAAATTGTCCTCTTGCTAGCAGTGTTAATGAGTAGTCATTTCCATAATTATATGTATCGAATGTGTGAGGATTACATGTCACCTCAACCATTAAGATTTCCAATATGTTTCCACTCCCAGATATTCAAAATTAATAAAGATGTAGATGGCAAAACCCATGTGCGGGTTTACTCGCCAGAGGTGTGGAGCATGGTTCTATGCACTCCGACAGGAATTGATTAGTAGCTTAGAGTGTTGATTTTTCAAGAGAGATGGAATTATATATATATATATATATATATATATATATATATATAATATATATATATATATAATTTAATATGCAAAAGGATCACAATTGAAAGATGTATATCCATAGAACAACAAGATATATCCTTAGGGAAACCCTCAAGGGGGAGAAAACCCTAAAAACTTTCCTCAGTATATATTCCTCCAACATGTATAATGTCATGCAATGCTCTTTCATGAAATCAATACCAAATAGACCCAGACATGAACCAAGAATAGCCTCCTAGATAAGTTTATACTACTCTATTGTACTTATATTCAATGAGTGATAAAAATGACTCGATATAACCTCTATTTATACTCTAAAATATCTAAAATACATAACTTATCAATAAACCCTTTCACAATTACACTTAGGAATAACCAATACAATTACACTTAGGAATAAATTCTGAAATTACATAAAATATCAACATAGAGGGACAGAGCGACCCCAAGTGAGTCGCTATGTATCTGCATCCGGGTGTGGCCAGTCAGTGTTCACATGAGAGGTAGAAGAGAGGAATTGGTTGGTTTTGATAGGATCCATTGGCTGACCATTTATTCAATAGTTATGTTGGAGTCGTCATTATGATCAATGGGGTTGGGGAACAAACATCCAGGGAACACATCATCGTGGTCAATTGTGGGATGCATGTGTTTCCCAATGTAAAATTGAGGAATTGAGGATATAGAGTGTTTCTTGGGGAGTCTACAGTGGCCATTCATATATTGTCCCTACGCATTGCGCATCTACTTCGTTATCCAACACCTTTCACATGCACATATGTATTGAAAAATGTTGACATTTGATCGAAATATTTCTTCCAGGGATGTTTCGATGGCTGCCCACTCATGATGTGGCTCTCGATGGGAAGCCTACCAGTGTGAAATAATTATGAGAAGTATTGTATCAAGTCTATGATCCCTCCGAGGCTCAACAATGCATTGTATCCATGCAATGAGTGTGTCCACTCGGTCTGATCCATCATATCAATATGATCCAAATTCTTCCTTGCGCTCCTCTACAGATATATGCACACACCTCCTTGTTGATACTTTGTAGAGCTTATTTTGGAACCTCTCCATGGAATCCTCAAAATCTGTGTCATAAGACTTGACACTTCTCCAACTTATCTCTCCATATGCAGTGGGGTTGATGTAGTCCTCATTGTGCCCTATGATCTTGTAAATATTTTCAATGACTGAGCTCCGTGCATCCTCATCTATGGGATCATTATATCTATCTCCTTCATATGGATCTAGTGGTGCAACCACACGCAGGATATTTGTTTCAAAGGACATATGCCTCTTCTTCAATTTTAACACTGCATTATTTTCAAAGTCCCAGTCAATACCCAGTAGTGTAGGATATGAATCAAACTCATCCATAATATCCATGAAATCAAAGTCGGCCTTTGTTTTTACTCCTTCTATGTTTACTTCCACTTTCTCTAGACAACCTATTGGGTAGATCTTGTGTTGATTGGCCAATCAGAGCCAGATGGGAAACCAAACTAAATTTAGTTTCCTCATCACCTCCCAAGATTTATTTGGAAAAATATTCATGTTGGACCCCATATCCAACATGAATCCATCCATGTCGTAGCCACCAAGTTCCATTGTCATTTTAAATTCTTAGCCAGTGCGCTTTTGCTTGTTGAATTGACATATGTCTCTTTTGAGAAGTGGAGAAAATATGGTAGCCTCCATTCCTTCTTATTTCATTCAAGTATCTAACATGTGATTCAACTTACTTGCAGCTTCTAGATCATTTAAGAATCACAGACAACATTGCAATAAATAACTTACTTGGTCTTCAGATTCTTTCTTGCGACCCAATTCATGTAAAACTTCTTTGTGTGTTGCTTGTTGCAATTCCTCCTAGCATTGTTCTTCATAGGCCTTCTGCTCAGTGTGTCACAACCCAGTCTATCTGTGAGCCCCCTCTATCGACCATTTTGTAATACACTATACTTCTTCATGCACGTGAGCTTTTACGTTGCACACTGTAATTCTTCATGTGTGTGAGCCTCTTCCATTGAACTTTACGTCACATATTGCACTTATTCATGGATCCTAGCTTCTTCCAATGACCTTTGAGTCACCCTCTATAATTCTTCCTTGATCTGAGCCTCCTCGAGTGACCTATGATTTGCGTATTGTATCTCCTCTAACACTATTTATTCTTCCAGTGCTCTCTACGCATCGTGCATAAACTACTAGTATTAAGCCACATCAATATTTGGAGGGGGAAGAGGTTCATTCCTTATATTTCCATTTGGATTTTGACCCGAGCCTTCACCATTCTTGAAGTCATCTCTTGTCTTTTCCCCTCTGTGGGTTACTACCTAGTCGCTAGCCTCCTTTTTCTTCTTCTTGTTCTTGCACAGCTCGACATGCACCATCTTACAGTTGGTCTTTCCGTTCTCCCACTTCTTCTATAAATCGAGACAGTCTTTGGTGACATGCTTAGGACTATAAAAATATTGATAGAGAACGTGTGGTTTGGTACAAAATCACGAGACATGACCAATCTCACCATAATTGAAACATGTGGGGGGTCTACCTCCCCCTCCATGATAATCGTGGTCACAACCACTCCCATATCCACCTTGGGGACCTCCATGGTATCCGCCTCTTTCCATACCACCGTTATCACCACCTTTCTGCTCCTCCAGTACCCAGAATGTATCACATGTATTATCTTGCATTAATTGGAGTGAGTGATAGTTATTAACATCATTCCCGATGGATTTACAAAACTTGAAAATTGGAGTGTGATTCTTCTTCTAGTACTTCTTCAAGGCTAGAAAGAGGGATGGAACATGGCCCCACTATCTACATATTTCACACCATTATGTATTCCCATATGGAAAAGGACAAGGTCACCCATTTTCAGTACATATTTTGGTAGGAGAAGGCATTCATCTCTCTAATGCCCTTCCGAGCGACAGGTGGTACACCATATGTGCTCATGCACGACCTTAGTCTTATCCATATCCTATAGTTGCATTTTCAAGTTGGCCAGTTGTGATTTCACCTGTGCCAATCATGCTGACGTCTTTGCTCCTCCTAGCATAGCTTCTATATGCACCAAAATTTCTAGTGCCTCCACTTGAGACATCACCTTTTGTTGGGTGAGAGACACTCTAATATGGGCAAGTAACCCTGTAATAAACCATTCCCTGTGTTGCACTTACTATATTTGGAATTTCAACGTATATAGCAAGATTTTAAATTGTTGGTCATAATCCCAAATGGTTTCTCCTTCCTTCTTCTTGATCTCTTTTATTTTTGTGATACATTGGAATTCTAAATTAGGTTTCTGGAACTCCCTAAGTAGATATCGATTAATATCAACAAGGGACCTCACCTGTCCTATTAGCGAGGTAGCCTTATACTTCATGTACCATGTCAAGGATTTGTCCCTGAACGTGGTCTCTAGCTGCACGATCTTGGCTGCTTCATCTGTGATTCTCTTCATAGACCAGATTTCTTCACATGTAAACCAATGTTGCTTTGCATCATCATTACCCATTCTATGGAACACAGATAGACTCAATTTATTGTCTTGGTTCACCATCTTCAAACTTGAGCTAGTTCCACTTTTCTAACTGCTAGGGGCTTGATATTGCCACACCACTATTCCTAGGGGTAAAGTATTGATGAATTCATCTTCTTCCTCACTCGTCTCTTCATTTATCACTTCTTCTTCTCTTTCTTATACTCTTATATCTTCACTATCTGTTGTGTTTTCCTCTTGATTAAAAATGTGCAAGGGGGGTGGTATAAAGGGAGGGTAAGTCCATATTATTATAAAACTTCTCATGAGGTGACCCATAGAGTTATCTAATTGTAGCTACACAAGACCATTTACTATTTTCAATTCATCTCCCCCACCATTAGGGGAGCCTCCATATTCCTTTTCTTCTAGCACACCAAAACATTGCACTCTACCTTCTTCTCCTAATTACGCACCAAAAATGTTCATTGTCTTCAAAGATAACCTACGCACTACAAATATGCACTTTGTATCCTATCTGATCTGTACATTGCCACTTTGTGTGCAATCGCTCTCTCTAAACTGCACATTACTACTCTACGTCCCATCTCCTCTTCTTATCAGTGCATCACTACTCTTCACTTCAACTTATTTTAAGGTTGAGACACTCCACAATAGCCAAGGGGAATGGACTTCGTCACCTAAGTTCATACTAGTATCACTATTGGTATACCTAATTGACACTAACTCCTCTATGTCATACCTCTTTGTGGACTTATCCTCTTCTGTGCTCCACTCTGGCACACCATACTCTCCTGCACTACCACCTGGTGTGGTTTCTTTTCTATTCATCTTGGACTTGACCCCTTCTCATGTGCCCCTGGATAATTCTTTACCACTTCTCCTTTTCTCTCTTCATCTTATCTCAACTCTTCTCGTGTACCTCTTGACTCTTGTTCTCTTTTTCTCTTCTGGGTCCATTCCTTAC
>CBVK0103812960.1:0-14563 GCA_900067695.1 Picea abies | reverse complement strand
TCTGCTGAGGAGCCTGCTGTATTGCAGGTTGGAAGGCCAATAATCTATGGTCTAGCAGTGAAAGGGGAATCTGGTGTTAAAAAAGTGCTGGAAATGCTACATGACGAGCTTGAACTTGCTATGTCTCTTAGTGGTTGTTGTCGAGTAAAGGATATCACTAGATCTCATGTTCAAACTGAGTATAAAATCATATGCTCAATGTTATGATAAAGATTTTTGCATATTACATCAAGACACATGTTCTATAGGCTTCAGGTAGCCATATTTTTCATGAGTACTTATTAGGATGTGAATTTGAATAAGTATCGGAAAGACAACCATTTCCAATATTGTAATTGGAAGTTGATATCAATATTCTTTTATCAAACTTATCAAAAAACACATCTTTGGAAATGCAAGATACATAAATTTGACACTTTCAACAACATAAGTAACCAATTACTTTTGTCTTTATGTTCCACTTTGAGTTTTTATTTAACTATGTTCTTGAAAGAATTTCACCCCAAAATGATGAAATTCTAGGTGACGATTCCTTATTTTAAAATCTCTTCAAAAGAGGATCGTATGCTTTTGTTAAAGGATTGGTACAATAAAGTCAGTTCCAATTCAGTAAAGTTCATTTTAGATTATTTGATGGCCTTAAATTTTTTATGGAATCTAAACATGTGTTGATGTCAATGTTATCTTGAAAAATATCAATCTAAGTGTTCAACAACTACACTAACATCAGAGAAACTAAAATATGTTGAATTCAGTCTCATCATGGTTTTTCATGTAGACACTTATTTGTGGTCTAACGATAAACTGGTCAAATAGTTGAATGCGCATATCAAGTTCCCTTTTCATCAACCTCACTTGCAGTAGTCAATAACTAGGCTGGCTATTGTTTGGATTTTTTGTCTTTGAGGTGGTACTTAGTTTCTAAGTAAGCCACTGTTTCGATTTTGTAGTTGGGTGCCACTGTTTCGATTTTGTGGTTGGGCTATCTATTGTGTACTTTGTTGTCTTTGAGCTTAGCAATGTTATTGAAAAATATATTGGTATATTGTACATGAACCAAGTGTGCTTGTGCTTTGACTTGTGTCGTAATGAAAGAGGTTTTACTATTTGATTGAATGGTTTTGCATTTTAAGGATTAACTATTAGTACATAACGTGGAAGTGCATTTCTTGTTGATATCAATGCATAAGTAGATCAAATAGGATAGGGGTGAGAAGGATATACTTTTGATTTACACCTTCAAATGTTTCAATAATTTTGATTTTCAGGTAGTGAGATTTGGGTTCTGTTACCACATAAACAAGCACCTTTAGTTTAAAGTCCCGAAGATAGGGTACTAGCCTTGTGGAACTTAGGAGGTTGGCCACTGTCACATCACCAACACTTCTCTGCACTTTAGATTGAGGAAAATGTTCCTAGCCAAAGGGGGTTTCCCTATTGGTTACTTGCAATGGAAGATGACTGGCTTATGGATATTGCCAAAGGGGGTTTCCCCATACTGTTGCAATTAGAGGCTAGCATTTAGTTGGTCTCATTCCTCCACACAGTCTAGAATTTTGGGGAGATATCTTTCGAGTGGGCCTATTACCTCTGTTCATCTACAACTCTTATACACACTTAACACATTTATGCACATTCAATTCAACATATTCATCATAACAATAAAAAAAGAAGAATTACCTACATACCAATAATCCATGTAGAACATAAGAGTCACAATGTAAACAAAAGGGGGTATTTTATTACTCCATTCCAATATAAGAATCTAATACATCACACTGTACACAACTAGACTATGTCACTAGCTGACATCTATATGACTTACTCCTCCTTTCGGCTTGGAATGACTATTAGGTCTTCATATTGATATTGTATTTTTTTTTAAATACCCACACAAAGGTGGCAATTGTGATGTCTTTCACTCTCTTCCCGTCGCTATTACCACGTCTAAGACGTCTCTTTTTTCACCTCCAAGATTGTCGCTTCCATAGCAACCACGTCGGAGCTAGTAACTCCTGGCCATCGTTTTTTCCACCTGATGGACGTCGTTCTTGCGACATTCAAGAGTGTCGCTACCATAGCAACCACGTCGGAGCTAATACCTCCTTCCGACGGTCTTGCCACCTTCAGAACATCTCTCTTGCCATGTTTGAAACGTCTCACTTGCCACATTTGAAATGTCGGTCTTGACACCTTTGAAGCGTCTCTTTTGCCACGTCTGAAACGTCTCACTTGCCATGTTTGCAATGTCTCACTTGCCACGTTTGAAACATCGGTCTTGCCACGTTTGCAACGTCTCTCTTGCCACGTTTGCAACGTCTCTCTTGCGACGTTTGAAACGTCGGTCTTGCCACGTTTTCAACGTCTCTCTTGCGATGTTTGAAACGTCGGTCTTGCCACATTTGAAACGTCTCTCTTGCCACGTTTGAAATGTCTCTCTTGCCACGTTTGCAACGTCTCTCTTGCGACATTTGAAACGTCGGTCTTGCCACGTTTGAAACGTCTCTCTTGCCACATTTGCAACGTCTCTCTTGCGACGTTTGCAACGTCTCTCTTGCCACGTTTGCAACGTCTCTCTTGCCACGTTTGAAACATCGCAATATCGATGAAAATTAGGTCGTCGAAAAAACGACGTCATGTGAAACGACGTTTGAGGGGGTCTGAGGTTTGTCGGTCGTCCGACAATAGAAAGTGGCAATTGCGTCGAACGTGCCGTCGAAATTTGACCCAAATGTAGTAGTGATGTAGATATGATTCCCATTCATATCCAATATTTGGGTAAAGAAAATAGATTCTATTGAATTATGTGGAATCCTCTTTCTCTTTTTTGAATTGGCCCATATAAAAGTTCATAAATCACTTCTCCAACTGCTTGTAGGATTTGATAGAGGTAACCCAATGTGAGGAATAATATACATGAGTGACACCCAACACTTTAGTGCATATCAGTGACATGGTAGAGAGAGACATTCTCAAGAATCCACTTGTCGATTTTCTTGACAAATATTTGAAAAAAACCCTCTCATTGCTCCTTTGTAAATGCATGAAAAGAAAGAGGGATTCCTATGAATTTGAAAAATTGGTTAGATTGAATCCAATTCCATCATTGGTGCATGAACCAGTTGAGGTTTTTTCTTTGACTCATCCATACATAGTTTTTTGGCCAATCAACAATTTGGACGCTAAATCTTCATAGAAAATTTGAAGAAAATCCAATATCTAGCATGGTTAATTGACAAGCAAACTACAACCTTGACAAAAAAAAATTCATCAACCTTAATTAAAATATGGCTTTGGAAAATGTATCCCATGAATTGAGCCAATGTAATCTAGCTTGAATTTGTGCGCCCCGAGATTTGCAAGTTTATTTTACCTTCAAAAAAAATCTCATCTTAAACACTATGGCCTAGCTATATTCATTAAAAGGGATAAGCTCTAGCAATTAATATAGTGATTCCAATTCTTCTTTCACAACCTTTTTCTTCATTCTTCTAACAATGAAAATTTTTCCACAATAGCCCCACAAAAAAATAGTGACCTAACTAATATCATCCTCCCATCAAACTTCCCATATTTTGAGGCCTCTAGGCTGTGAAATTAGGTTCCAAATGCATTTGAAGACTCCAACACACATTTCCTACTTAACATGAGATACATAAATCATTAAACTTATCTTCACAACTTTGAATTTTGCATCTCCCAAGAGATGGAAAATGGACATGTTGATGATCTAACATAGTAAGCAATCCTTGAACTTGCATGGATTTTCTCCTATTATAATCAGAGGAGAAAAATGCATGTTTAGTAAGAACAAATTGGCATAGTCACTTCAACACTTTGTTACCTCTTTTATGAAAATTGGACCAAGTAAATCACAACCCAAGAGAGTTTTGACAAAAAAAAATGTTGGGGTCGTACAACACGCCCAAGAGAGTTTTGACAAAAAAAAATGTTGGGGTCGTACAACACGAGCCTAGCCTTTAGGCCATTCCAAGCCATGTTCTCCCTCAAGGGTGTCTGAACAAGTAGCAATCCCTCTTTATCTTCTTAACTATCTGTATTGTTAAAATCTTCACACAACCATATGGTTTTGGGAGCTCATTGGCCAACCAATCCTACATGCTCACTCTCTCATTTGAATCATTTGAGGCATATATGTTGACTAGTCATAGGTCTTGTCCATTTAGAGGAAATGGCATCCAAACCAAGCAACATGTTAGATCAATACCGTGTCCAATGGTTAGGTAAAAATACAAGGAGATCAAGGTGGTTGCATCTCTACCTTCAACATGGTTAGGTAAAAATACAACAATTGACCATATTAGCCAAAGAGCGACTTACAAAATTAAACCAACTACTTTAACTTCTTGCAAACATAAAACGTCTAACTTGGAACAATTTCTTGTGTTCTCCAAACCATGGATTTGTGGTAGGGACTATAAGGTCCCGAAGATTCCATGATACTATCTTCATTACAAACTTTCAACATGAAAATTCATAGCCTCATCATCTCTCAAGATTTCAAGGAAACAAAAAGCATTTGGAGAGGTACATTATGCAATTGGGGCAAGGAACACTCATTTACGGTTCTATCATTTTGTTTCTAAGAGTCTTTAATGTAATGATCCCACTAAGAGTTAATTCATGGGAGCAAAGGTTAGGCCATATGGCCCCCACATTTTAGATAGGAGGTGAGTTGGGAAGCCCCAAAGAGATATTTCCCACAATCAAGCTAACAATCTTCTTAGAAGTTGGGACAGGCATAGGTGTCATGGTTAGTTAATCTTTTTGGATTTGAGGATCTTTTTCCTTCTTTACAACCGTCACTATTTGTGAAGGGAAAGGCCACAAAGCCTTGCATTTGAACATTGTTTCCAACTTGGGTTTCAACATTTTCCACGTTGGTCGAGGGCAATCCTTAATTCTATGGTCAATGATTTAGCATTGAAACATATGTTCAAGAGCTTAATGTACTAGACTAGTTGGTGAATCCCCCCTCCTATTCATCGCCACCTAGACGTACATAAATTCATTAAGGTCTTTAAACATTTTGACTCTTAAGGAAACCCCTTTTCTAAGGCCATAGGTTGAAGAACCTCATAAGCTCATGTCATATGAAATTACCAATTGATGTAATGATACATTTTAAGAAATCCCGAAAATTATGGTCAATCTTTAAATCACTACCCTATATTGACCAATATAGTTGGGCACCTTCATCTGCAAAGAACCTTTTGTCATTTAGAAAGGAGAACAAGGTATTCCAACACACCCATGGATTGTGAGAAACCACTTCATGGAAATGAAGTTTTTCCTTAAAAGAGAACTGTGAAAATCCTTTGGTCAAGTTACACATGGCTTCGTAAATCTAACCATGGGTTTCCCAAGCCTCCTTAGCTTGTATTAATAACATACTCAATGAAATAGCATTGATGAAATATCATAATGAGGTATGTCAATTCAAATTATCATGGACAACATATTTATAATTTACAATATCAATAGGAAATCAATTAAGAGAGATTTCATTACCTTGTGAACAACCTTGAAGATGAACTTCCACAAAGTCTTTGACAACACCATGGTTGCGAGTGCTTTTTCCTTGGACAATGAATTGAGAATTAGTTGAAATAATTATATTGGGCAATGGGGTGGTTGTTTTAATGACCCCTTGCTTGCCTTATGGTAGGCTATGAGAGCCACTAAATCCACCAGTGTGATGACTACATTGTCCATAATAACCAAATTGCAATCCATTCACCTTTATACACTATATATCAAGTAAAACCAATTTCTCTTGTAAAATTGTAGTAGTAAACCAATCTATATTAACAATAAGAATTTTATAACAACAATAGGAAAAACAACCTAGAAAATTAGTAAATAAGTCTTATAATTTTGCTTATAACAAGGGGAACAATATCCAATTGCTAAACAAGATTTCTGAGCAAGTTTTTCCACAATATTGAGTAAGTATGCAAAAGTAAATAACAACCCTAATGGTTGTAGAAAATTTATTTTATAACTCCAACAAGCTATCCAATGAATATGAAAAGCATTGAGGTACAATTAGCATGGAAATGATGTCATAAAGATAATTTAAGTGAGGGTTTTAAGAATTGTTGAGAGTATACAACATCACAAACATAAAGACTAGTGTCGATTAATTTCCTAGGACAAATGGAGTCAAGATAATGTATTCAAGGAGGCCAAGAAAGAGAAAAAGTGAATATTTGAGCCTTAGAGTTATCCACTCATAGAACAAAGTCAAATTTCAAAGGAAAACCACTAAAGTTTATCCACTCATAAACCCTAGGTGTCATCCCACTTTCTCTAATGTGTCTATCAAAGAATATGAATTGAAATAGGTCTTGAGCCTAGGGGGTATCCACTCCTAACCCATAGACCAAACCCTAGATAATATAAACCTTAAGAAGATAGCCACTCCTAACCCTTAAAGAAAATCTTAATGGGATCCAACTCTCATTCTTGCACTAATGCCTTGAAAATATAATCATTCTTGCATGTTTTATTTATATGCTTGGGATACCCATGCAATTGTAAATAAAGGATAAAATTATCTTCAACTTATATCCATTATCATCTATAGTGTGGATTAAAAGTTTCTTGAGAGTTTTTTATATCTACTACACATGATAAATGTAGATATTCCAAAATGCAACTTTACATAAGTGAAGAAGATAATTACATCTTGTTCCCATGTTTCAACGTGGTATAAAAACTACCATATTATTTAGTTTATTTTACTCTAAAATGTATATCGAATTTACAACTTCAAGCTTCCCACATGAGATTATTCTTGGCTCTCCTTTCTTAACAACAAAATTATGGAATTTATACTTTAATCCTCCTTCAAGCCTACAATCATATCAAAGACTCGAGACTTGCATATATATACAAGTTTTGTAAGGTTCTAACCATTTGCCAAAATTTGAGCTAGATGTAGCTAATCCCTTATATTCTTCAAGTACACAAGAGTTTAACATTAGAGCTATGGTCAAATAAAAACATCAAAGGTCTTAAAGGAAATTGACCATGTGGTTTTATATATATTTATCATACTTGATTACTGAATCAAAATGTTGCAGGATACCATTTGCATGAAGTCTGGGCTTTGTTGTGACTTGGATCAATTGACAAGGATTATAAAAGCTTATGATTTGAGTTAATTTTATTTTTTTCCCAACAAATAATTCATGTAGTACTTCAATGCCTAAACTATGATGTACAATTCCTTATCTTATTTCGATAAATTATGATTGCACCAACAAAAGTTTCAAATGTTATGTTATCCAACTCCTTCATTGTATCAAAGGTTCTGCCATTATGTATCATGCGAAATTTGCTTTGATTTCAAATGAAATTTCAAGTTTCATTAGATTTAATATTTATGCATTACAATTCTTTCAAGTCAAAGCTTTAGTTACCTGGTTTTCAATTGCAATGAATTGAAAGGTTATACTTTCCTTTTCTAATGTGCATTGAAGAGACACTTCATTCCTAAATAATTTGCTAACCCCATGAATTACCTTGGTTCAATTAAATTATCTGAGATCAACCAATTTACAACGAATTTTATATTTCTTAGGTCAATACACAATTCACATCGTCTAACTACAAAATCCATATACAACAATAATTGTTTTCCAAGTTCATATTTGTTCATGTTGGCTTGCAGTTAATTGTGTTGAAGGGTTAAAAATATCATCTCCAAATGTTTCAAATGATCTTCCCAAATCTTGGTAAAAGTCAAAATATCATCCAAGGAGGTCACAATAAACAAGTTCGAGAAATGGTCTTAAGATATCATCCATAAATCTTAGAAGTGTTGTCATAGTATTGTGTAATATAAATTGCAAAAGGACTCACTCATGCAATCCATGTGTTTTTTTGAAAGTAATATTCCAAATTATTCTTTGTGTATATTGTCATATTGGTATCCTTACTTCTAATCCAACTTCATGATAACACATGCTTACAATATTTGGTTGATTGGTGCCTTGATTATTTGTAGGGGATATATATATTACAATATATTAGAATATTACAATGTGATGGTAATGCCATATTACAATGTAATATGGCATTACCATATTACATTGTAATATGGCATACAATATGATATGCCATATTACAATGTAATATGGTATTTCATGTAAATTTATTTTTTAAAAACTTAAAGTCATCGTCACAATATCGACGCACGTTCATTGGAAAAAAAGTTTACTATTTTACCACAACCATTGCTATAGCAACGAAACTTCATCGCAATGTTCCATGAATTTTCTTCACATATACAACATGTACATCGTAAATCTAGTTTTGAAATACTGCACCTGTCGATATTACCATGGATTTTCATCACAGGTTGTGACAGTTTTTCGTTGCACAGTCAGCAACTGCGTCGTAAGTTATTGGCTTGGCATAACTTTTCATCCCAATTCCGACAAAGTTTCGTTGTAATTGCCACATTTATTCATTGTTATTGTGATGAAATTTCATCGTAATTATGACAATGCATAGGGTTAACCGATATTGAAGGTGGTGACACGTGGAGAGCTAATTTCGTAGATATTTCCATGCACACCTGGATCACGGATATAGCGATGAAATTATTCCAACGAAAAAAACTCTCGACTTTCGTGGAAATTGCGATGGATAAGTGTGGCAATATCAATGAAAAACCATCACAAATTTAGTCATATGTACTAGTGGGAGTGCTAGAAAGTTAAAGATGAGCATAGGCACCCAGCAGGGTTGCTGCAACCTTTACCTATTCCTGAGTGGAAGTGGGAAGTGGTGACAATGGATTTTATTACAGGATTGCCCAGAACAAGCAAGTTGCATGATTCGATCATGGTGGTGGTGGAAAAGCTTACAAAAGCTACCCATTTTATTCCATTGAAAACTACTCACAAGGCAACAAATGTTGTTGATATTTTCATAAAGGAAGTGGCACGATTGCATGGAATTCCAAAAATGATTGTGTCTGAGAGAGACCTGAAATTCACCTCGAATTTTTGGAAAGGATTGTTCAAAGGATTCATAATGAATATGAAATTTAGTATACCTTATCATCCTAAGTTTTATGGATAGATAGAGAGGGTGAACAGAGTAATAGAATACATACTGAGAATGTATTTGATGGACAAACCATCAAGATGGGAAGACTACCTACACTTGGTAGAATTCACCTACAACAATGGGTATCATGCATCATTGAAGATGAGCCCATTTGAATCACTTTATGGAAGAAAGTGCAATACTCCAGTGAGCTGGGATAATATAGCTGATAGAGAAGTAGTTGGGCCAAAATTTCTCAAGGAGATGGAGGACCAAATGATAAAAATTAAGCAGAATTTGAAAGATGCCTAGGACAGGAAAAAAAGTTATGTTGATAAGAAAAGAACCCACAGAGAGTTCAAAGTGGGTAATCATGTTTTCCTGACACTAGTACATATTGTAAAAATTCCAACATTTTATTTGCAGTGTTATGGACAAAATTGTCCATATTGTCGCAAAATAGAGGAAATTTAGAAAAAAAAAATCCATGTTGCCCAATAACGTCGGTCTTGCCACGTTGACGTCTCTCTTGCCACATTAATGTCTCTCTTGCCACGTTAACATCACTCTTGCCAAATTTTCCACTAGAACGTCTCTCTGGCCACATTTTCCACTGGAACATCTCTCTTGCCACGTTTGTGAAGATATATGTCGCAATTGCCACGTTTTCCACTAGAACGTCTCTCTTGCCACATTTTCCACTGGAACATCTCTCTTGCCACATTTTCCACTAGAACGTCTCTCTTGCCACATTTTCCACTGGAACGTCTCTCTTGCCACATTTGCAAAGATATATGTCGCAATTGCGACATTATGGAAACTAGGTTTTCCCCTCCAATGGTCACCTTAGTATGTTCACCAAGTCAATATACCAATGGTCACTTAGGACTTTTTTACGTCGGAATTGTGACATTACAAAATCTATAAATATGTTGCATTTGATGGATGTTGCGACAAGTTTTCTATAATAACGACGCTTTAAAAAGGGTTTGCGGGTCTTCTCGGCGAACAAAAAATAGATATTTGTTTCAGTATAAGTCTGTGGGGAAGAATGTCAGAAAACATTAGAGCTGAATGGGTTCAGTGTCATTCAGCATGCCATCTTCAAAATCTTACTTCTTGATCTTGTTTGCATCATAACTTTTCACCATAATATTGATCATTTCTCATTTAAATATTTCACAAAGCATGTTCTTCTCTAGTCTCTCCAATTCTTCCAATCATTTTTAAAAATATTTTGTTGTCTATATCCTCTATGTTACTTCTATTTACAAGGATAAGACCTAGTTTTCTATCGACATTATTGCTTATTTGTCAAAGATTTTTACATTTATCATTTCTTCCATGTTGTCCTATATTCTGAGAGAATAACATCAAGTCAATTATTGTAGTCTAATCTCTTCAAGTCACATATTTTGTGAGTATGGATGCAAATACCTTGTTCATACTCTTTGTTAGGACATTTTCTCTAGGGTAGTATGGAATACTCTTCTAATCAACAACCTTAAATATCTGATCAACCATTTATAAGTGTTTGCAAAGAAGTGGGCCCCTGGATCAAAATATGTATGTACTAGACATCCATAGTGACATAATATCTTTTCAAACGAGAATTTGTATATTCTTACACAATTATCAATCCAACAACCTGATCACCTACTCACTTCGTGAATAGATCTATGCCCATAATTACATATTGAAAGTGTCTTCTTCTTTTCTAGTAAAAAAGGTCCAATAAAATAGATTCCCCAATGATCAAAATTTTGCATTAGAGGAATAGGTTTAAGTTTGTGAAAATCCATTATCTTTGGTTTTTTTCTCACTTTTTGGCACTAGACACATTTATTAACCATTTGAAATAATCCTTAAAGATTTTAGGCCACCATAGTCTTGAACATAAGATTTTTTGGGTTGTCATAGTAAGAGAGGAATGCCCCCCTACTATACCAAAATAAGCCTTGCTAATCAAATTATTTGTTTCTAGTGGTTGCACACATTTTATTTGTATACCGTTAATTTGGACTCTATATAAATTACCTACTAAATTTTTTGATTATAGTGTCTTTTGAGCTAGAATTCATCTATTTGTCATACTCATCTTGTTTAGTGCCTTTTTGCGCCAGAAAAAATAATGGACATCCTCTAGATAGCCTGATGCAAGTGGAACCTTGAACATGTTAGCATTAGGAAAGTCTCCTTCCTTCTTTCCTTCAAGTTCCCTATTTCATCTCCATGACAAATAATTAGGTTTAACATTGGATTTCCCTAATTTGACACAAATTTTGAAGTCATATTCTTGGAACAACATCAACCATCAACTTATGCTTCCAGAGTTTATTGACTTGTTTACTATATATATCAAACTCTAAATTATGATTTACATTTTAAAAATGAACTTGTTAGATAGTAAGTAATGTCAAAATTTGTGTAATATACCATAGCTAAGGTTTCCCACTCTATAGTATTGTAATTGTTGTCAATCAATGACAACTTTTTTCTTGCAAAATACATCATATGGACAATTTTTTCATCGTCAACATGTGTGAGGAAATTATTAGTAGATACACCCAAGGCATCTACACATACATGGAATGACTTGTTCCAATTAGGAAATCTTAAGATTTTTTCACTCACAATTGTATCCTTTACCATTCCAAAGCTTTATTGGCATTCATTTATGCATATAAATGGTGTTTCCTTCTTCAAACCATCTCCATGAAGTATAGGATCAATCATACCATGTATGTTTGATCCTAACCTTTTATGGATTGGTGGTAGGTTCCAAATCTTTGATTATCATAAATTTATCAAGATCTACCATTGTCCCTTCCCTTGAGACTATGTCCAAAGCGATTTTTGAAAGGATGCAAAAAATGAAACTTCTCTAGATTTAGGGATACACTTGTCTCCCTACACCTATTCAACACCAGTCAAAGGTCAAAGTTGTGGTTTTTTAGACAATCAAAACATGCCCCAACATTCATATATACTTTTAGTGACTTATGAATGAAAACATTGAATATATCCAAAATTGTTCAAGAAAAACATGTTGGTGTAGTTTCTAAACCAATTGGTATTATATGACATTAATATGCTCCTCATTTCATTGTGATAGTGGTGAGTGGTTGGATTTTTCCCCTTATACATACTTGATTATATTCTCAAATACCATCTAAAAATGAAAAAATATCTTTCCCTATTACCATGTCTAAAACTATTTTTTGAAAGGTGCAGGAAAAGGTTCTTTAGTCATTAAATGATTAAAATTTTGTAAGTTTGTGTAGGTCCTCATGTTTTATTGTTTTTATCCATCACGATTGGAGAAATAAAATGGGTCATCCACTGTTGAAAAGTGGTCATGCCCAGTCTCATTGGAAACTCTTTTTCCTTGTGTTCTTTAGAGAACACTTTCATCATCTTCATGAAAATTTCAATGTGTTTTTTCAAATAATTTCCCTCTCCATACTTTGTTATCAAACTCATGCTTTTTACTTCAACTCTAAATAGGTTCTTCACATAGCCTAGGTAGAATTTATGGTTTTCATGTGCCCATGCTTGCAATTCTTTGTTGGATTATTGCCTCACTGAAACATCCATATGCATTATGCCATAGTCATTGGGTTCCAGATCGATTCCCTTTTGAATTCATCTGTAGATATGGCCCCTATATGGTTGATGTCTCAATAGATCATACATGTATGTCATATCTAATTTGTCCTCTACTATTAATTTGTTTTTTCAAGATAAATAATCACCTTTTTTCATCTTTGTCTGAACATCATGGTTAGTTTATCAAAACAAAGAATTTCCTCATAAAATTGATCTATGATCATCCAAAGAGTACTTGATACACCTCTCTTGGTAGCTTCAATAACTCACAATTTGTAGATGCTTTGATCCCATAACAACTGGCCTTGACCATGGCCAACCTTCTAATGGGCTTGCATGCTCTATTTTTGTTGCTTGGGTGGCCACCATTCTAAGTGACATATGAGGTCTAACTAGAATTACTTCTCAAAATATAGAGGATACAATATCTATTGGAATCAGTTTCCTGAGATAAGGAGGGGACAGTGTGAGCCCACTAGCATTGAAGTCAGCCACCTAAGACAAGGAGTGGATAATGTGAGCCCACTAGCATTCGATTCAGTCTTCTGAGATGAGGAGGGGACATTGTGATGGGAAGGTGTGATCCCACAAGAGAGATTGACTTGTAGGCTATGTGGGCAGTCCATGATATGAAGGGTTAACCGGTTGAAATACCACCTTGCTAAAATCCCAGGGAAAGAGATTGTAATTTGTACTCTGTGATTCCCAAAAGTTATTCAAGCTACCCACCAAGCTATTAATGAAAAGGATAAAAAGAAGAAAGAAAGTATCTCTCAATCTTGAAATTTCCACTAATGGATTAACTAGATCCCCAAGAACCATAGGCATATCAGAGACTGGGGATAGTGACAGAGATTCCATGAGTTCACCTTCCATAAGGACCTCACCTTTCTTTGTTCCAAGAACCAAAGATGGGGCACAACCTTCCATCCAATAAATGATTTAAAGAAAGAAGCAAGATGCAAACAACATTGCGGGGAGGGATATTTTTTGGAGCAATATACCTTTGGGCAATGAAAACACCAAATCACTCTTCTAGTCAATGTTTTATGTTCATGATGTTGTTGGCATAAGGTATAAATCCCCTAGGCATAAGGGCCAATCCTTTAGGAATAAAATGTGATATCAATACTAGATTGGAGGACCTAAGAAAATTATAGGAGACCACTAGATGCACAGTGATGTCCAATGGTTAGACGAAAGGGAAGGGTAGGATCCTCCTTAGTTTCTTCATACATTGCCCCAAGGGTACAATGTTTATTAAAGATATATGTGTGAATTGTATTAACATTGTCAAACCCCTTGGAAGAAGTGGAAAAACTAGGGCTCATTCTATTGAGTGAAGAAGTGAAAAAACTAGGGCACATTCTACTAAGTGAAGTAGTGAAAAAACTAGGGCTCATTCTACTGAGTGAAGAAAAACAGATCAGGATCAAACATATTAGTAATTACCTATCACCTTGAAAACCTTTTCAAAAATAACCACATAGTCAATGCATGTGGGCTCTCCATAGCAAGACAAAAGTATAAAGTTACATTTATTACATAAGTGTGTGTTGTTGCATGCTTGTTTTTTGTATTAGCTTTTAAGCATTGGTTTGAAGGACAATGCATGCCAAATAAAGACTTCTAGTTCAGTTTCTATTATACAATTCTTAACCATCTTTATCAAAGATATTTACAACACAAGTAAGGCATGGCTTTCTTAATAAAAAAATATATATAACATATGTTTGTAAAGAAAACAACTACGCCATATTTTTTCCTTAACATAATGTTTGTAATGAGCAATGAGACCATTGTGAGGGAGCCATGAGGTTTGGAGCAGGCTGCATGGCCCTTGAGTAGGCTGTATGGGATAGAGGAGGGC
>CBVK0103812953.1:0-11592 GCA_900067695.1 Picea abies | reverse complement strand
GAAAGTGGTTAACCCTAAAATAAGGAAAATAGGTTAAGTGACCTAGAAATAGGTTAAGTGACCTAAAAATGGGTTAGGTGACCTAGAGGATGAAAGTATAAATAAGATAGCAATGGTCTCTTGTAGATCATCCTTTTTGTGGATCAATGGAGAGCTTCTTGTGAGAATATCTTTTGGAGTATTGGTGGAGAGCTTCTTATGAGAACTTCTTGAGCATTTTTGGTGTGGAACACTTGAGAATATTGGATATCTATAGGTGACTGAGGTAACCAAAGGATATATAAGCTGAATTTCAGAGAGAAGGTGAAGAAAAGAGGGCCAGAATTCAAGGGAGGATGAATTCTTTTCATGATGCTTTCTAAGGTATGTTATTTACAGGTCATCTCACCATTTTCGTAATAAATTTTTTTCTATAATGATTCAGACCATGAAATTTCTATTACATTGAGGAAACATATCCAATTATATTTGGTAAAAAATTCATCTTGTGGGTCATTGTATTTTTGGAGATACACTCCGTGGAAATTAGGGTTTGTGGCTAGTCCCGAAACTAGTCTAAAACATGTGTTTCGGGTAAACAAGTCATAACTTATTAATAACAGATCCAAATTCAGTGAGACCAATTGTGTTGGTTAGATTAAAGTCTTTAGTATTCTTTGTAATAGTTTCATATCAATTCAACAAATATTTTGTGCGGGGCAATCTCTACAAGGTCGCTCTCTAGAATAAGCCAGGATTCAGCAAGGTGTGCCATTTTTGCTATAAATCCTTTTATGAGAGGTTCCAAGTAGTGACACCTGAAGGAATTGAATAAAACACACTCAATAAAATTGTGTATCAGTTTCAGATATTTATTTATTACATGTACAAAGTTATGATTATTTCAAGTTAGGGTTGTTGACTAATCCAAAACTAGCCACAGTTGAGACAAGTAGTTGATGAGTTGGCACATACATGAGGTGGATAGTTGATGATGTTGGTACATATTGATGAGTCATTGTTTATGAGTAGTTGACACATGATTGGTATATACTTTGTACATGGTTGGATGCACTTTTTTATGGTATAGGTTGATTACATGTTGTTTGGCACAGGTTGGTGCATGTTTGATGCACTTGTTTATGGTACAGATTGATATATGTTGAGGATTTTTGCCTCATCTCAGTTGGTGATGAGAATGTAAGTTGAGTCTTGCATATAGAGTTGGTGCTCTTGTAGAGTTGTACTCTATTCAGTTGTTGCTAAAAAACCCTCAGATTGAAGTCCATAATAAATAAAAAAATTGTACATACATCTTGTGTTCCTTGTGGAGATGATTTGTTGATGATATATTGATGATACATGTTGCTGATATGTATTCACATATAACTGATTATTAATGACAACAATGAGTAATGAGTAAATGGTGAATGCTAACTAATGAGTTTTGTGTAAGAAGGAAGTTTTGGGAAAAAGATCCCCACACTCATTCACCCCCCCCTCTAAGTGTGGTAGGTGTGTCCAACAACGAGTGCATTGGATCCCTAGAGGGAAGTGGGAAGGAAGGTTATGCAAATTGAAGGGAAGAGAGTTGGTGGATTGGAGCTGTTGTTCAAGTAGAACCTGGGTTTTGGGCTACTGAAAGTGGAGAGTGGAGATCCAAGATGCTCTGGATTATATTGAGAACAAAATGAAGGCAGAGATATAATAAGGAAACACAGATATATATTTCAAGAAACATAATAATACGGTTAACTCATATTCTATTAATGAATGGAATGCAAAAGACTATAAAATACAAAGCATACAAACTAGCTAGAATGGTGGTATATTATTCCTGAAGAGAGAGATGTATCGACTATACTCATTCACAAGAAGTTGATTACAAAGAGGTAAAGAATGAATTTTAACTTAAACCATCCATGAGAAAACCCTAAACATCCAAAACCCTAACCCTAGAATATGAAACGCCAAAAGTTTTGTGGGCCTCAATGTGGTTAGTTGATACATCAAATTCATGGGGGAGTTACTTTTTCATATGATCTCCATTTGAGGTGCTCGGTAGCTCATTATAAAGGTATAGTTGAGAAGCACACATTTTGAATGGCCCAAGAGATGTCTATGGCATGATTGGGAATTTCCACATCAAAAAACATCGTTTAGGGCCTCAAAATGACTCCAAAAGTTTGGGACCCAAAAAACTGTAGAAAAACCACCAAGATGTAGAACCATTCTAAATTAGTGGAACAGGTGGGAGGCCATCAGTATCCACATAAATTTCATTAAGTTCCTCCATCAGATTGGAAAACTTATGTTGAATCTGAATCCTGGTGAGCCACTTTCCCTGGTGAAGAAGTTGCCTTGCTTTGAAGACTGAATAGAGTTGGATGTTTTGTTGTTAGGTGCCCTTTGTCTTGGTGTCCATGATCCAACCCATTGTCACCTTCGCAATGTAATCAAGATTTATTTTTTTAGGGCCCAAGTGCTCGACCACATCTGAAGTGTCTAGAAGAGATGTAAAATATGGTCGAAGTAATTCCACATTAAATATGGGGTGCAAGCCAAGGAAAGGGGGAATACTTAATTCAAAATAATTCTCACCTGCAACCTTGGTGATGGTGTAAGGCCCATATTGAAGTGAGTGGAGCTTCCAATGGGGTATTTTGAGGTGCTCTTTCTACAAATGCAATGATACCTTATCTCCCACATGAAACTTGTGTGTTATCTGATGATGATTGTGGCACTGTTTGTACTTGGCGTTGGATTTCTGCAAAATATCCTAAACTTATTTTTGGATGTGTGGTATTCATTCAACAAATTTGGCCACTCAATTAGCCTCAATCTGAGCATGGGAGGAATCTTCCTATGCAACTGTAATGGGAAGAGGTACGTCCATGAAGGCCAATGGATACAACCCCAAGCACACATGAAAGGGGATATGTCCAATAGAGATATGGAGGGATCTATTGTACCTATGTTGAACATAAGTAAGTCTCTCATCCCATGTGTGTGGATGTTTGTAATTTTACACACTCGGGATATGAACAATCATCCTATTGACTACCTTTATTTTTCCATCAGTCTATGGGTGGAAGGTAGCCAATTTGGTCAACTTGGTGTCCATCATCGACCATAGGTTGGACCAAAAGGTACTTAGGAACCTACTTTATTGATCTAAAATAATGGTTCGTGGGAGCCCAAAATGAACCCAAAAACACTCAAAGAAGAGCTTAGTAGTGGCCTCGAATGTGATGCTCTTCTTGGACGGTGAGAAAAAATCCATATTAGAGAATCGATCAACAACCATGAAGACACAGTCATTACCATGCTTGGTTGAAGGTAGACTAGACATGTAATCCATGGAGATGGACTCCCAAGTATTTTCAAGAGTAGGAAGAGGGGCATATAACCCCTATTTATTAATGGTAGGTTTGACAATGGAATTGTTAGAGAAGGATCTGATATTATTGTTAACATCTTGTTGGAGCTTCAGAAAATAAAAATGATTTTGTAGTACCACCACTGTTTTTTCCATGCTAAAGTGTCCTACTGCTTGAATCTAATGACATTCCAAAATAGTATTTGCATGCTCACTTGAAGGAACATAGATATGGCTCAAATGGCATAACAGTCCATCTTGGAGATGAAAGTCTAGAAGTGGTTTTCCTGCGCTCAATGTATGATAGGTAGCAGTAAAGTCAGAGTCATTGTTGTATAATTGTAGCCACCTAGAGGTATCATTCACACAGGAGTTGAGAACTATGGTTATGCCACAATCGAGGGTTGACTAAGGCAGTCTACAACATGGTTGTTGCTTCCCTTCTTGTACTTGATGTTAAAGTGGAATTTTTGTAGGCATGTGGACCACTTCTAATTTCAATAATTATGTAACTTTCCTTATCTATGCATGAATTGAAAAGGCTTGTGATCAGTGTGGATGATCATTTCCTTTTCGATAAGGTAATGCTTCCATTATTGAAATGCCTGCACAATGGAGTACATCTCTTTATCATAGGTGGGGTATCTGTGAACAACATCAGATAATGTTTCACTGTGACAGGCCATCGGATGCCCATGTTGAGTGAGGACTGCACCGATGGCATAATCTGATGCATATATCTCAATCTCTAATGATTGTTGAAGGTATGGTAGAATAAGGATTGGTGTTGAGTAGATGCAGAATTTCAAATCCTTAAATTCTTTTTATTGTGTCGCAACCGCAAAAAACTTGGCCTTGGCTCCACTCTTGGTCACTTGGGTTAGGGCCCCAAGAGATATGAGAGAACCCCAACATCAACCTATGGTAGAATTTGGTGAGGGTCAAGAAGTTGCATAGCTCAATTAGTGTCTTCAGGGCTAGCCAATCGTGAATGAATTGGATCTTGGATGGATCCACAAGCACACCCTGCTCATCCACGATGTATCCTAGATATTGAATTCTCTTCATTGCAAAAGAAAACTTCTCTAAATTTTCATATAACTTGTGTTGTCACAGGGTGCCCAAGACCTATTGAATATGCTTCAAATGTTCCTCCTAGTTTTTTTCTAAAGATGAGGATGTCATCGAGATATACAACCAAAAAGGAGTTTGTGAATGGTCATAATATATCATTCATCATCTACATGAATGTGGTTGGAGAATCAGTTAAGACGAAAGGAATGACCAACCAATTGAAGAGACCTTATTTAGACTTGAAGGTTGTCTTCCATACATAAGTTTTCTCAATCGACACCTGGGGGTAGCCTAACTTCATATCAATATTACTGAAAAATTTGACGCCTTTGGGTTGATATAGAATATCATAAATCTGAGGGATTGGGTATCATTTCTTGAATGTGAACTTGTTTAGGGACCTGTAATCAATACAAAGTCATCATGTCATGTCCTTCTTTTGTACCAGAAAAATTGGGCTCCCAGAAGGTGAGGATCTTGGTATAATGTGGCCTTTCATAATTAGATCTTGGATCTGGCATTTGATTTCTTCATTCTCCATAATAGAGTGCATATATATGGGGCCTTTGGGAAGAGGAGCACTGAGTGTCAAATCAATTGAGTGATTTACCTAATAATGAAAGGGAACCCCAGTAGGTGAGGAAAATATGTAAATGTGTTCTTCTACTATATTTTCCACCTACTTATATTGTGTAGAGAGACCTCGTGTAGAGGTTTTGGTGGTTGCAGTGATATTTTATTCACCTTCTAGCCATAACATAAAGAAGAAAATATCTTGTTATGAGAAATCACCTTTCTACACTGCTTCACTAAGACTAAAGAGACCACAGTAGTTGGGATTGCCTTTGGTACCCTATATATTTGACCTCCCAAAGTAATAATGACACTGCGGGACCTAGATTCATAAACATCATGATGCTTCCACATATATGGTTGTCATAAAATAAGATCACAAACTTCAAGTGGAGAAACATCACACAATAACTCATCATTGAAGGGATTGATGTCATAGTGTAGGTGACATTGTTGGCTGATGTGGATTTATCATCCCTAGCAGAGCCAACCGATGGTGTCTGGTTGAGGGTGTGGCCTCATTGTTAGGTTTAACCTCTTGAAGACCTATTCTTAGATTAGGTTCTTCTGGTTACTGTTATCAACAATAAAATGGAGTGGGGTCCCCTTCACCCACATCTGTGAGTGGAAGAGGTGCTCCCCTTATTTAGGATCCTCTAGTTCCTCTAGCTAGGACTTTGTGGTAGTGATGGTGACATTGGGTTCTGCTTCAATGATCTATTTTCCCCTATCTGGTTTCAAATTAGAGTTTGAGTCGGCATCCGAATATGAGGCTTTCATCTCATTTTCCAATTATTTTTTAAGCGACATTCACTGATGTTTTTCCAAGGGATTTTGTGGAATTGGCACCACTTTCTAGTGTCCTTCTTCGACTTCTCGTTACCCTTCTTTGCTTGTGACTTGAACTAGTTGTCTTGGGGATAACCATCCTTTCTATATCCTTTATTATAGGAGTTAGGGCCACCTTTCTCGTGATTTTGTTACTATGGGTTTACAGAACTAAAATCTCGCTTATTCTTTTGCTTGAACTTTTGCTCGATCTTGAAAATATATCATTAAGCGACTCCCAATGAGGAGGTGTCCAAGAACTCCATATTTGTTTGGATGTACCTATGTAGGCCACTGCGGTACTTCAGACCAGGTACTTCTTTGAGTCTTTAATACCCAAATTTGTGTGCAAGGTATGGAAGATGTTGGTTTACTCTGACATTGTCTAGTCTCTCTCATGATGTAAAGTTTTCCATCTCATGTATTGTTCATTGTAGTTTCTAATAGTGTAGTATTTCTCCTTTAGGGCATCAACAAAAGTCACCCAAGTGGGTTCTGGCCCAAAAATTTTAGACTCATCTCTGGCATGTTTCTCATAGTAAGTTTCCCATGAATCTCTAACATGGGGAAGAGCTTTAAGGAGAGCAAAGGTGATTTTTTCATTATTGAAAAAACTATGGACAGAGAAATAACCTTCTAGTATACCTAACCATTTTTTCAAAGCATTGATGTCTATATAGCCTTCAAATAAAGGAATATCAAAGTTCACTTGTAACTTGAAGGGCGTCACACCTTCGTAGTGACTGTTGGTTGAAGGTGCAGTTGTCGAAGATCTAGGAGAAATTGTCCATCATCTCGTTCCTCTGTTGCATGAGGGATTCCTTGAGCAATAGTTTGATAAGATCTCCTTCTCCTTCATCTCTCTTTTCTTCCACCATGGGAGGTCGCTTGGGATAACAAGAGTGGTTGTCCTCAAGAGAAACTAGCTTGAGATCCAACTCTCTATAACCTGACTTTGTCAGGGACATGCACTAAGAAACGAGAAGGATCAGATTGCTTTGATACCACTTATATGGATTATATTGAGAACAAAATGAAGGAAAAGATATAAAAAGGAAAAACACATAGATATTGCAAGAAACATAGGGATATAGTTAACTTAGATTCTATTAATGAATGGAATACAAAAGACTATAAAATGCAAAGCATACAAACTAACTAGAATGGTGGTAGCTTACCCCTGAAGAGAGAGATGTGTCGATTGCGCTCATTCGCAAGAAGTTGATTACAAAGAGGTTGAAAAGGCATTTTGACATAAACCATCAATGAGAAAACCCTAAACATCCAAAAACCTAACCCTAGAAGATGAAACACCAAAAGGTTTGTTGGCCCCGATGTGGTTAGTTGATACATCAAGTTCCCTGGGGCATTGGTTTTGCATATTATCTATGTTTGGGGTGCTCAATAGTCCATTGGAAAGGTTTAGCCGACAAGTACACATTATGAATGGCTCAATACACTCATGTGACATATTTTAGGCACTTCCATGTCAAAAAAACATTGTTTATGGCCTCAAACCAGCCCCAAAATTTTGGGACCCAAAAAACTGTAGAAAAACTACCAAGATGTGGAACCAATATGAATTAGTGGAATAGGTGGGTGGCCACCAATATCCACCTATATAACAAGAGGCCCAGGCCTCCTTGTGGAATTATAGCCTTAGATCGAGAGTAGCCTATTGTTGAGATAAATTGAAAAGCAATGTCTATGGATGGGAGGAACATCCCCTCTACACAATCAATTGGTTCAACCATTAAAAGATAATTTTTTTCGATCTTTTATATGGATTATTCTGTTGTGTAAATGTTAATTTGAATGCTATTATGTTTGTTGGAAATGCATGCATTCATGGTTTTATTATCTTGTTAATTGCATGGATAAATTCGTGTGCATGTTTCCCTATGATTAATTTATTTACATAGGGTGTATTTAATTTCATGTTCGACGAGCAGGGTACATTCCAAGTGCCTTGGGTGCCACTAGGAACATGTGGTCCACTTCAAGCCAATTATGACGAGTCTTGTATTAGATGAATAATAAAAAAGTAATGGCCTCTAAATGGAAATAGGTGGGTTATTTATGATTGCAAGAGAACTAGATTAGAATGACTATGTAGATAAACTCTTATGAAAAAGAAAAAAATATATTTATCATAGAACACTCCTTTCTTCTCATTAAAATCAATCAAAATTCATTATGAAACCATAATCTATACCAAATCAATCCCAAACAAAAATGTATTAAAGAAATTTTATATACCATAAGATAATAGTGTGTATGATAACCATATGAATACTTTTAAAAAAAAATTATGTTTCTTAATTAAATGCACATCATCCATGTTTTTCTATTAACTTTATGAAAGTGCAATATAAAACGTTTAAAGTCAAAAGTTTTCTACAAAAAACAAAATATCTTAAAAAATTATTTTATACATTATCAATGTTTTTCTATTAATTTAATGGAGATGCAATACAAAAATTTTAAAGTCAAAAGTTCTCAAGAAAATTAGTGGACCAGAATATCTTTAAAAATTATTTTTTCTTCCTCAATACACATCATCAATGTTTTAGTGTTACTTTTATGGAAGTACCATATAAAACATTTAAAGTCAAAATTTCTTTAGAAAATTAACCAACCAAAATATCTTTAAAAAAAAATTTCCTTCCTAAAATTTAAAGGTAATTTTTAAAAGATTTACTTAAATATTTACATCATCAATGTTTTAGTGTTACTTTTATGGAAGTACCATATAAAACATTTAAAGTCAAAATTTCTTTAGAAAATTAACCAACCAAAATATCTTTAAATTTTTTTTTCCTTCCTAAAATTTAAAGGTAATTTTTAAAAGATTTACTTAAATATTTAATTGTTTAAAAATAGCGTGTTAGATAATATATTTTATTATTAAAGTCAAAAGTTGTATTTAAAGATCAACCGACCCAAATTTCTTTATAACACTTCTTTATGATTTATCAAGGATGGGTGAGTGGGACTTATATATATATATGAGCCTTTGTGGGTGCAATTTACTATGTAATTTGCACATTTAATGGCTTCCACCCAATGATTAAGACTCAATGGCTTAATTTGCATATGTGTGGGATTGAGTCTTGATCATTGGGTGGAAGCCATTAAATGTGCAAATTACATAGTAAATTGCAACTCACAAAGGCTCTAAAAAATATAACAACGGAAGAAGCATGGAATAAAATTAAGCCAAATGTAAGACACTTCCGTGTATTTAGTAGTGTAGCATGGGCGCACATTCTTGATGAGAAAATGAAAGATTTACAGCATAAAAGTGAGAAGTGTATTTTTGTTGGTTATTCTGGTATAAAAGGTTACAAACTTCTTCAACCTCATTCTAATGAAATTATTATTAGAAGATATGTTAAATTTGATGAAAATATCTTGGTTTGCGAGACTAATTTGACGTTTGTGCCTTCTTCATCCTATGAGCCATCTATGAAGTTTGTGCCATATTCTACTCCTATTCTAGTTTCTTCTTCTTCAGATGATGACCGTGAGGATGAAAATCCACCTCTGCCTGCTTACCTTCCTCTAGATGAGTCCATTGAAGATGAACCTGCACTAGCACCACAACCTCCCAGATGGGTCCATTCAACTCAAGAAGCAACTGGTGATCTTGTCAATGAACCTTCATATCAACGTCTGACACGTTCACGGTTCCAATGAGCCTCTTCTCTTTCGAATCAAGTTTAAGAGACTCATGATTCATAAAAATTTGCAAAAATTTCAGGTCATTTAGATTGAGACACAACAATGAATGAAGAGTAACTCTCTTGAATGGTGAAAGATACTTGGGATCTTGTACCTCTTCAAAAAGGAAGAAAACTTGTCAGATGTAAATGGGTGTACATAATTAAATATCCATCAGATGGAAGTGTTGAAAGACACAAGGCTTGGTTAGTTGCCAAAGGATTCTCCCAAATTGAAGGCATTGACTATAATGAAACATTTTCCCTTGTAGCCAAAATGAATTCCATCTGCCTTGTTCTAGCCCTTTCATTCTCACATAAATGGGAGGTCCATCAAATGGATGTCAAATCCACCTT
Source organism: Picea abies (assembly GCA_900067695.1). Taxonomy (NCBI): domain Eukaryota; kingdom Viridiplantae; phylum Streptophyta; class Pinopsida; order Pinales; family Pinaceae; genus Picea; species Picea abies. The sequence continues at coordinate 1,680 of CBVK0103812953.1, read as the reverse complement.
CTTACATGGAAATTTGCAAGAATAAATCTACATGGAACAACCTCCTGGCTATGTCCAGAATGACTCTAGCCTTTTGCCTTAAGAAATCTCTTTATTGTCTTAAGAAAGATCCTCGATATTGGTATGCTAAAATGGACAAGTTTCTTCTTGATACTTGCTTTTCTAGATGTCATTTTGACCCTAATTTCTATACCAAGAAAGTAGGAATCCATCTCATAATCCTTATTCTTTATGTTGATGACCTTATCCTCACTGGTAGTGACTCAAAACTTTTAACCCGTGTGAAATTCATCCTTCAAAAGAAATTTGAAATGAAAGACTTAGGCTATTTCCATTCTTTCCTTGGCCTCCAAGTATTGCAAACCAAGGAAGGCATATTTATTTCCCAATCTAAATATTCTTGTGACCTTCTTCGCCACTTTCACATGGATGATCCTAAAGCATCCCCTTCTCCCTTCCAGTCTGGAGTCAAACTTTTTGCCACTTGTACTTATCTCGAAGTTGATGCCTCCTTGTACCATCAGTTAGTTGGTAGCCTCTTATATTTGACTCATACCTGTCCTAATATTTCCTTTGTTATTGGTATTGTTTCCTGGTTTATGCAATCACCCCATGAAATCCATTGGAAAGAAGATAAAAGGGCACTTCAGTTTAAGATGACCAATCGGGTTGAATGATAGAGATAGCATAAAGAAAGGCCTCAACATCTTCATCCTTTCTTGAGAGTGCATCTGCCACAACATTTTTCTTCCCCTTTTTATAGACGATTTCAAAATCATAGCCCAATATCTTGGTTACCCATTTAAATCCCGAGTGCCCTCCTATTGGAGAGGTGTGCAATTCCAATATTACCTTTTGTTTGAGTTGGGAGTTCTTACATATATATAAGCGATCTTTGTACCATAGTGAATCATTTTTCCATGTAAATGTATCTAATGCATTGGAATCCTGTTGCAACCTTTGAATGAGAGTCCATACTTTTTTGTCATTTTTCCATTCATCCCTTGCTTCTATTATCCAATTGGGTTGGATGATCGAGATAGCACAAAGAAAGGCCTCAACATCTTCATTCTTTCTTCGGAGTGCATCTACCACAACATTTTGCTTCCCCTTTTTATAGACAATTTCAAAATCATAGCCCAATATCTTTGTTACCTATTTTTTTTGTTCTTCTGAACATAGTCTTTGTTCCAAGAAGTATTTAAGACTATCATGATCTATTTTGACCTTGAAGTGCCTACCTATTAGGTAAGGACGCCATTTTTTCAATGCATGTAGTATTGTCATCATTTCCTTCTCATAAATGGGTTTGTGTAAGTCTCTTCCCTTGAGTGGTCAACTTTCAAAAGCCAGTGGTCTTCCTTATTGCATTAGGACAACACCAATTCCATTTCCCGAGGCATCACATTCCACAATAAAGGTTTTTGTGAAGTTTGGAGTGGTCAAGACAGGAGTTGTACACATCACCTCTTTAAGTTGTTCAAAAGCTTTAGTTTCCTCTAGAGACCATGAAAATGCATCCTTCTTAGTTAGTGTCGTTAAAGGTGTTGCTATTCTTCCATAGTTCCGAACAAACTTGCGGTAGTAACCTGTTAAACCCAAAAATCCTCTAAGATTTTTTAATGTTTTGAGAATCGTCCAGTCCATCATGGCCTTAATCTTGTTAGGGTCTACCTTGAC
>CBVK0103812931.1:0-26614 GCA_900067695.1 Picea abies | reverse complement strand
GTGTTGAGAGGATTTTATGGGGCTTCACCATGGAATCAAGCAATCATCAGACTATTGTTGATCTTCATGTATATAAGATGGGATAATTGAGGTTGAAGCCTCTTAGATTCAGGTGCCAATGAGGCTCTAGGATTGTAGACAGGTGGATGGCCATGGTCTCGATACATATCCCTGATGATGGCTTATAATGTGTCTAGTATTTGTTTTTTCTACCTTAAAATTTCCATTGTGATTTTTTTCTCGAACTAATTACTTGTTTCCTACTTTCCAAATCCTTCCTTGCACTGATGAAAAGAGGATGGAAGAGTCATGAGGGTAGAGAAAGGAGATGTGATAGCAGACCAAAGTAGCAAATTTAAAAAATCTACAGATCTAGGTGAGACGAATATGTCTGGCTTGAGCACTACATGTAGGTCCCTTGAAAGGAATGAAACATCATAGGAGAATTTCACTAAATAAGGAAGAGACCAAGTCTGAATTGAGGAAGGAAGAATGGGATTCGAATGAGATATGGATTCTAAGCTTGCAGGTCAAAATACATCGGACCCTCGTTTCTGATAGCCGAATGGAAAAATGGAGATGACATTTCCTGAAACAATAGGGGATAAAGAATTATCCCACCGTGCAACCGCAGAAACTCCCCGAAGCGTTCATGGGATGTCATGTAGATGAGTTGGGGTGTGTAACGAGTAACTGCGTGTATTTTCCTTGTCATCATTTCAACATGGGTGGAGAACTCATTGCAAAGCTCCATGTGTTTTAATGATCCTAATATGGACAATATGAAGTGGATATTGTGAAGGTGGATGTTCATCATATCCTCGAGTGATGATATATATATCCCCCCTTTGCACCTTGATGATTGAAATGTTGAGTAGAGACGGCAATAAATTCAAGGACCAAGGTGAAACAAGGAAAAAATCATAACTTCTAAGCAGTCATGATCCATTATTTGAATTCAACCCATGACCCTTTCCTAAATGCTTGATTAATTAAATGTGACACTTTATATGAAACAATGACTAGTGTAACTCATGTGTGTTGGACCACCATCATCTAATGAACCCTATTGATCAAGTGAAAGAGATGAGTGGAGCAATGATGAGAATCCATCTGAGCTTTTTGTCAAAATCAAAGATTTTACATTTGTGCTTAGTTATGAACCAAATAAAAAAATGCACCAAGCACAAAATAACCATGAGTAGGTAAGTTTAAACAAATTCATGATGAGATGTGTCCCTGTATGCTTGCTCTACCCATCTCCAAATAGGGTAGTGATAAGATGAAGGCTCATAAGGTTCATTCAAACACTTCAAAGAATGGTCACTATGGATTTTATCATTCCCCTAGGATCAAAATGAAATCATAAGAAATCTAAAGAATGCCTGAAGATTACCCAAGGATAATTTGGATCAAAAATGGGACATGAATATAGATCTTAAGAAAAACAATTCTCCCAACTTAGGGCTTGTTGATATTCTATATTCGGTTAAAAATACCTGCAACAAACCATATGTTGAAAACACCTTTCCCCCATAGATAATTTAGCATCCAAAATGTAATTCGCAATCATATATTCAATGATATAGAAAGATGAGGAAAAATAAGGCTAGAGATTTCCACTATGAAGTTCTTGCTGTCCTCGGCCAATCGTGGTCTCATAAGAATGTTCACTAAGATCTGAGCATAAAGGTGGTTGAAAATATTCTCCATAGAATAACTCCAAGTGCTCAAAAGAATATGTATCACACCTTCTAGGATATTGTTGGAAGTCATGATGAAAATATTGTAAAGTACACTACTAGATTGATCCAGGTGGATATCGGTGGCTACCCACCTTTTCCAGTTGGTTCAAAACAACTTTCTAGCAATTTTGATAATTTACTATTTTTAGCAGTTTTTGGGTCCTGAACTTCCGGAGTCGTTTTGAAGCCCTAAACGACACTTTTTGGGGTATGTTGCAGTCGCAAAATTTCATCATGAAAATTTTCACAACTTTTATATTTGGATAGATCTTTACAATGGGATATCATCTACCTAAAATGAAGACCGTATGAAAAAGTTACGACCCCGGGAGGTTGATGCATTAACTTACCCAAACGGGGCCCACATGACTTTTGGTGCTTCATCTCCTAAGGTTAAGTTTTTGGATGTTTAGGGTTTTTAAACTCCTGTTTATTGCAAAAAGCCCTTCAGAGCCTCATTCTAATATTCTTCTTACGAATGAGTTGTCACATCTCTTCTAAGAGATAAGCCACCACCATTCCAGCAAGCTTGTTTTTCGCTGCATTTTACAGTTTCAGCTTTTTTCCTTATTGAATAGAAAACCAATTTTACTGTATCTCTATTATTATGTGTTAAGCATTTGGTAATAATCTGTAGCCATTTTGTTCAGCTCGTAAAATCTGGATAAGTGGTATCAGAGTGGTATGCTCCTTGTCGTGTTAATGCATGTCCCCAACAAGGTTGGAGTACAAAGTGTTGGGTCTCGAGCTTGTTTCTCTTGAGGACAAAAGCTCTCGCACACCTAAGCGACCTCTCATGGAAGGAGAAAAGAAAGATGATGGGATAAGATATCCTTTCAAACTGTTTATTGAGGAATCTCTCATGCAACAGAGGAATGCAATGATGGATAATTTTTCATAAATCCTTCGGCGGCTACCAACATGCGATGCCTCTTCTTCGAGCAGAGGCATCACCCCAATCAAGGTAAAAATAAACTTCGATATTCCCATATTTGAAGGTCAGATAGATGCGGATGTTGTAGACAAGTGGTTGAATCTACTATAAGGGTATTTTTCTATTCATAGCTTTTCGAATAGAGAAAAGATTACTTTTGCGCTCCTCAAAGCCATTCCCCGTGTCAAAGATTGGTGGGAAACTTTTTGTGAGCAAAAGGAAATAGAGGAACCCTCATTATTTAAAGTCACAACCACCTGAGAATCCTTCAGGGATGTTATTAAGGAACAATACTACCCTCTCTGAAGTTATGATGACTTGTATACCAAATGGACCACACTGCGGAAAGAAAGAGACCAAGCATTGCCAGATTTCACAAATATCTTCGATACGTTACGCACCAAGTTGGGTATCAAAGATTCAGAGTGACATCTAGTGCTCAAGTATCATGGTGCTCTTCATAGATACATCCAGAACAAAATGAAATTTCTTGACATCTCATCCTTGTGCGCGGCCTACAGATATGCCATCAAAATCGAGCGGAAGGTAAAAAAAAAGATGCGACAATTTGGGCTGGGGAACCCCTCAGAACAAAATCTAGGAAAGGGTGGCCCCAACCCACAGAAAAAAGGACAGAGCAATGATGGAAAGTATTAGGACAACCAGTCCAAGACGCAAGAAAAGAAGGACACTAGAAGGAAAAAGAAAGATATTGGGAAGTGGTGCGACTTCCATAAGATCCCTTGACATAACACTACTCACTATTTCTCAAAGAAGTCACTGGTGGCTGATGTGAAAGCCTCTGAATCAAATGCGGGTTCTGAATCTGAGGTAGAACCAGAAAGGGGAAGACGGATCATTAACACAGAACCCATTGCCACCGGTTCTACCACGAAGCTCTAGCAGGGCTAACTAGACGAGGCAGAAGAAGGAGAGCACCTCTTCCCTTCATAGATGTGGGTAAGAGGTTTGTTTGGATGCCCACTTTTTATTCCTATAAAGTTGTGAGAAGTATTGTTGCAAGTTCATGTGAAGCATGAGTGAAATAGGACCTTTAAACATACAAAATTGTAATAGTTCTTCTAGTAGGCCCATAAATATAACAACACTTGATGCCATAGTCTAAGGTGACCTGACTAAGTTAATTATTCATCCATTTTAACTATTCTCCTGTAAGTTAACCTGTAGCCCAGAAAATAAAAACATAAAAGTTTTTGAAACATTTCTAGAAATGTTTGACTTGATATTTCCATCTCTTCAGTAAGTTTAAATTGTTTTGATCCTAAGACATAACCCATAAATTCATGGAACTGTATTAACTGTATGATTATGCAACAATAGGCCTTTATGGACTTTGCGTAATTTTCCAAGTCCTGTACTTGTATTTTCTTGGGAATCCTCAACTGGATTTCTTATGATTGATGGATATGCATTCTTGGTTGCATCTTACTATACAATAAACTGCAAAAAAAATTGGGTCGTACAATGAATTGATGAAGCTAAACAGGGTAATGTCGTGGCTGCAATTGAAGCTTGATGCAGGAGCATCCACACCTCATCATGCGAGGCTGCATGCGGAGAAAAAAAAAAGAGACCGTAGGGTGACGCCAACATCACGGTTTTGACCATTTTGATGAGCGCCGCCATTTAAAGGAAAGTCTCCATATTTAGGTGTACTTGTACACTGAAATAGACCGGGAGTAGATAAGCTCTCGTCCTTGTACAACATAGGCACTTATTAGATTTAATGCAGGGAGATTAGATTTAGTGCAGGTAGATAAGACCATTAAGTTTAGATTTGACATTTTAGCTTTTGAGAGGGAAAACGGGATAAAGACACCCTCCTTTGTATTATTGATATAGATTTGCATTAGTGTGAGTATCAGTATTAGCATAGAGAGCAAGAGAGAGCAGAAGAGGAAATACGCGAAGAAACCCCATGTACAGATTGAATTAATAGGAAGGAACTCTTGATTCAAGATCATGGCTGTGTTTGAATTCTTTGTGTTGTTGGTGTTATTTTGCTGCATACTTCCTTCCTTCTATGCTTATCTTCTTTATGCTGCATATGTGATTGCATATCAGGTTCGTAACTTGAGAGAATGAGTTTCAATTGTTTCTCTGTTTAGGCTAGGAGATTCCTTCATAGAGTGCAGTCGAATTCCTCCGCATAGAGTGCGTCGAGGGATGGCTAAACAGTTGAACTTTCGTTCTCACTTTGCTCAGAGTTGTGTCAAGTTATTCGAGCCATGCAGATGAGTGCAGGTCGGGTTTGAGTCTCAATAGATAGTCTGAGAAGGAGAAGGTTGAAGCGTTTGTGGCGTGAATGCGCAAGGACCGAGAGACTTCATCATATAGGAAGTGATTGAGGCAGAGCACCGGGGCGTGTTCGAGAAATCCCGGAAAGAGTCTGAGTTGAAAAAGCTCAGGAGGGATAGTTTTCCCTGCCTGCTGTTAAATCGGTCTAGTGGAAGTCATAAGGAACAACGGGGAAGAAAGAATATTTCTTCATAGAGGAAGAGAATCGGCGACTTGAGTATTGTCACGAGAACTCCAACAATCACTAATCTGCTCGGAGATCGGGCATATTGATTCTTCGTGAAGAGGGAGTTGATAGGTTGGCCAACGCGGACGCGAGAACGCGAGAGCCGACATCGTGGAAATCACGTGCACAGCGGGCGTCATAGTGATTGATGTGAAGAGAGATCTCGGGACATCAGGTCTCGGGGCATAAAGAGTTCAGAGATTGATCTTGCGAGTAGCGAGCTACCGAAAGGCGAGAAGCAAGATAGCCGACACCTCGGGATCTCGGATCTCGGGGCTTGGAAGCCCGAAGATTTAGCGGATAAGCTATGATAGCGCGAGGTTCCGATCTGCTGAGGAGAGTCAACATTTGATCGGGTAAGACAGTGGACCTCGGGGATCCGACGACTTCATCCGTAAGTGCAGGACTCGCGAAGTGGCGAGGGCAGATCCTCCGATAACCAAATAGGGAGGACCAAAGTGAGTGAAAAGTTACTGTGGGTAGATTCTCCCGAGAGGAGTGAAGAACCTTTCGAGTTTTTCGGCCCAAGAAGCGAGAAGGTCCTGGTGGAGCGATCAGCCACTGTGAGAGTGGGGGTTGCGTCAGAGTGGTATCAGAGCAGGATTCTTTTCTTCCTGAAGCAGGAATAGAGAAGATATAATGTCGCCGCGAAGGGAGAGGCAATCACCTGATCGCGAAGACAAGGATGCCCGAAGAAGAGGTAGACCGACAGGAAATCCAGTAGGGAATGCAGAGATGGAACATCAGATACGAGATCTCAGGGCAAGACTCGAAGATATGGAGGCCACCCAGAGGCGTGGAGCCAACGCAGGAGAGTTCAACGATCCCGAGATTGAAGAGGAAGATGGACATGATGAAGGGGAGGTCTCAGCAGAAGATGCCTCGACGGAGAGGTTGATCAAAGCCATTTTGAGGATGAGCTCGAAGATGAATATGGACATTCCCATTTATGAGGGAAGTCTGAACGCAGAGGAGTTGTTGGATTGGATCTGAGCACTCGATACATACTTTGATTATGAGGACATCGAAGAAGACAGGAAGGTAAGGCATGCCGTCACGAAGCTGAAAGGACCTGCGGCCTTGTGGTGGGATGAGCTACAAGCAGACAGGCGTTCAAAAGGCAAACAAAAGATCAAGAATTGGGATCAGATGATCGCCAAGATGAAGGCAAAGTTCATTCCGAGGGATTACCAGATCACACTATTCAGGCAGATGCAAAATCTGAGACAGAAGTTGATGACGGTGAAGGAGTACACAGAAGAATTCTACAGGCTCAATATTCGAGCTAGTCATCGGGAGAGTGATGAAGAAAAGGTGGCGAGATACCTGAATGGCCTCAGGTATGATATTCAGGATGAACTGATCATGCTGACCATCCGCACAGTTGAGGATGCGTATCATATGGCTCTGAAGGCCAAAGAAAAGCTGAGCCGCAAGCAAGGTCAGCGAGGTCGAGGCAGAAGCCAGCCTAGAGGAAAAACTATTGTTCAAGAGTGAACACAGAAGCCCAAGGAGGATTGGAAGAGGCCTCAGGGTGGAGCTGAGAGAGGTGGAACCTCACAGCAGAGATCGCAAGTTTTTGAGCCGAGGAGACAGCCAGATGATCAACAGGGTGGATATGCTGATGCAAATGCATTTCCTCATACCCGAGGTAGAGGAAGAGGTAGAGGAGGAGTTATCACATGTTTCACGTGTGGTAAAGACGGTCATAAATCCGTGGACTGTCCAGAGAGGAAGATGGACGGAGGTAAAGCTCACATCGTTGAGGTGCAGCAGATGCGTGATGTTGAGGGTGAGGATGCGGACAGCGGAAGATCGCTTGGGATGCATAAGATTCTTTTAACACCTGAGAAAGAGGTGGACGGCTCAGTGTAGAGGAGCAGACTGTTCCAGACGGCTTTCACAGCTAAGGACCGAAAATGCAAAGTCATCATTGACAGCGGGAGCACTGATAATCTCGTTGCAGCTAAGATGGTGGAAAAGCTGGAGTTGGAGACAACTAAGCACCCGAGTCCATATAAGGTCTCATGGCTACAAAAGGGACACCGGGTAAGTGTCACAAAACAGTTCTTAGTTAAATTTAAAATTGGGAATTATCATGACGATATTTTGTGTGACGTCATTCCCATGGATGTATGCCACATACTGCTGGGTAGACCATGGCAATATGATAGAAATGTTGTTCATGATGGGAGGATGAACACATACACCTTGGAGAAGGATGGGAGACTCCATAAATTGCTTCTGATAAAGGATAAATATCGGGAAGTAAAGCCGGAGGAAAATAGTCAAATACTTCTCATGAGTGGAAAAGAGCTTCTCACAGAGCTGGAGAAGGATGAAGATCCACAGTTCTTTGTTGTCAGGAAGCCGAGGGTAGTCTTGAAAATCACGAGAGTGGATGACTTGCCAGACGAGATTCAGGAACTGCTTGGAGAGTTCGTTGATATCATCGTGGATGAACTACCTCATTCGTTGCCACCAATGAGGAGTGTGAGTCACCACATTGACCTCATACCCGGAGCAAGCCTACCGAATAAGGCAGCGTACAGGTTGACACCTCAAGAGAACGAGGAAGTCAAAAGGCATGTTCAGGATCTGCCGGATAAAGGACTAGTGAGAGAGAGTCTTAGTTCGTGTGCTCTTCCGACAGTACTGAGTCCGAAGAAGGATGGAGGCTGGAGAATGTGTACAGACTCCAGGGCGATTAATAAGATCACCATCAGGTATAGGTTTCCACTGACGAGGATGGACGACTTGATGGATTGCCTAAGTGGGGCAAATTATTTCTCCAAGATTGATCTCAAGAGTGAGTACCATCAGATCCGAATGAGAGAGTGGGACGAATGGAAGACATCATTCAAGACAAATGAGGGTTTGTATGAATGGCTGGTCATGCCATTTGGGTTGACAAACGTGCCTAGTACATTTATGCGGCTGATGAATGAAGTCCTGCGGGAATTCATTGGCAAGTTTGTGGTCGTGTATTTGGATGGCATATTGATTTTCAGCAAGACCAAGGCTGGCCACTTGAGGCATTTGGCCATTGTGATGAGGAGACTGTAGCAGGAGAAGCTGTTGATCAACTTGAAAAAATGCTCGTTCATGCAGACGGAACTCATATATCTCGGGTTCATTATTTCGGCGAATGAATTGAAGATGGATCCTGAGAAGGTGGAAGTAATCAGGAATTGGCCATCGCCGAGGAATATTTTCGAAGTAAGTAGCTTCCATGGTTTGGCAAGCTTTTATAGGAAATTCATTCAGAATTTCAGTGGAATTATGCTGCAATGATGGACACTGTGAAAAAGCGGCATAAAATTTTTCAGTGGACGACCGAGGCTGAGAAGAGCTTCAATCTGTTGAAGCGGAATATTACTGAACAACCTATTCTAGTGTTACCAGATTTCCGGAAAACCTTCTAGGTGAAATGTGATGCCAGTGGACATGTGGTTGGAGGAGTTTTGAGTCAGGATGACCGGCCTGTTGCATATTTCAGCGAGAAGCTGGATGATGCGAAGTTAAAGTACTCCACGTACCACAAAGAATTCTATGCCATTATCCAGGCATTGAAAAAGTGGAGGCATTATCTCATACCCAAGGAATTTGTGTTGTATAGTGACAACCACGCATTGCAATTTGTAACTTAGCAAGAGAATCTGAACCAGAAGCATGCGAAATGGGTAGAGTACATGCAGAATTTTACATTCGTAATCAAGCACATTTCGTGGACTGCAAACAAAGTAGCTGATGCCTTAAGCAGGAAATGTCTATTGCTGCAGGAATTCAGGGTCAAGACTTTGGGTTTTGAGAATCTGAAGGATATGTATGCAGGTGATACAGATTTCGCAGAAGCTTATGAAGGAGCTGAGAACCCAGTTCTCAGGGATAGGAGCTTGTGGGTAGATTTCTTGGTACAGGATGGATTGCTGTTTAAAGGCAATCAATTGTGCATTCCAGATTGCTCTATGAGAGAGAATTTGGTACGAGAAAAACACAACGGTGCACTGGCAGGTCATTTCGGGCATGACAAAACGTTCGCAAAGCTGAGCAAATCATATTTTTGGCCAGGGATGCGTCCAGATGTGAAACGGTTTGTTGACCGATGCAGGATATGTCAACACGCGAAAGGCCGAAAGCAGAACACAGGGTTCTATCAGCCATTACCCATACCAGAGAGGCAATGGGAAGCCATTAGTATGGATTTTGTCTTAGGATTACCAAGAACGCAGAGAGGCATGGATTCCATCTTTGTTGTGGTGGAAAGGTTCTCGAAGATGGCACATTTTATTCCGTGTCACAAGACGAGCGATGCCACGCACATTGCCAATTTATTTTTCAAGGAGATCGTGCGATTGCATGGATTGTCGAGAAGCATAGTCTCGGATCGAGATACAAAGTTCATAGGTCATTTTTGGAGGACCCTATGGAAGAAGCTAGGGACTAATCTGACATTTAGCTCAGCATACCATCCGCAGAACGATGGACAGACAGAAGTGGTCAATAGAAGCTTGGGAGATCTGTTGAGAAGCCCGGTGACCGAGCATCACACTAGTTGGGATCAGATCCTACCACAGGCAGAATTCGCGTACAACGATTCGGTGAATCGGAGTACAGGCAAGAGCCCATTTCAGATTTTGTATGGAACACAACCGAGAGGAGTGTCTGAGCTCAGGGAGCCAGGACAGGTTGAAACTAGCAGTGCGAGGGCTGAAGAATTTGCTGAGGCGATGCAAGAACTTCACGCGGAGGTGAAGCAACGACTGCAAAGGTCGAATCAGGAGTATAAGCGCAGAGCCGACCAGCGGAAGAGGCAACTTCAGTTTGAAGTTGGGGACATGGTTCTGGCGCACTTGAGGAAGGAAAGCTTCCCAAGGGGAACATATAACAAGCTCAAGATGAAGAAAATAGGGCCATGTAAAATCCTCAGGAAATTTGGCGAGAACGCATATGAACTTGAGTTACCCGAGGGCATCGGGATATCTCCGATCTTCAATATATCGGATTTATACCCTTACAGAGATGCAGAAGCACGCACTGGAACTTTGGGACTAGTAGTTCAGTGGCAGAAGCAATTACCAGTTGCACAGCCACCCCAGATAGAAGGCATATTGGATCAAAGACTAGGGACGAAGACCAGGAGAAAGCAGTATTTTGAATACCTGGTGAAATGGAAAGATCACCCAGTGGAGGATGCCAGTTGGGAACCAGAGGCAGTCATACAAAAGCATGGGCACACCGTACAGGAACTCATGGACAGGAGCCCATGAAAATCTTTTTGAGCCGAGGAGTATGATGCAGGAGCATCCACACCTCGTCACGCGAGGCTGCATGTGGAGAAAAGAAAAAGAGACCGTAGGGTGACACCAACATCACGGTTTTGACCATTTTGATGAGCGCCACCGTTTAAAGGAAAGTCTCCATATTTAGGCGTACTTGTACACTGAAATAGACCGGGAGTAGATAATCTCTCGTCCTTGTATAGCAGAGGCACTTATTAGATTTAATGCAGGGAGATTAGATTTAGTGCAGGTAGATAGTACCATTAAGTTTAGATTTGACATTTTAGCTTTTGAGAGGGAAAACGGGATAAAGACACCCTCCTTTGTATTATTGAGATAGATTGGCATTAGTGTGAGTATCAGTATTAGCATAGAGAGCAAGAGAGAACAGAAGAGGAAATTCGCAAAGAAACCCCATGTACAGATTGAATTAATAGGAAGGAACTCTTGATTCAAGATCATGGCTGTGTTTGAATTCTTTGTGTTGTTGGTGTTATTTTGCTGCATACTTCCTTCCTTCTATGCTTATCTTCTTTATGCTGCATATGTGATTGCATATCAGGTTCGTAACCTGAGAGAATGAGTTTCAATTGTTTCTCTGTTTAGGCCAGGAGATTCCTACATAGAGTGCAGTCGAATTCCTCCGCATAGAGTCCATCGAGGGAGGGCTAAACAGTTGAACTTTCGTTCTCACTTTGCTCAGATTTGTGTCAAGTTATTCAAGCCATGAAGATGAGTGCAGGTCGGGTTTGAGTCTCAGTAGCCAGTCTGAGAAGGAGAAGGTTGAAGCGTTTGTGGCGTGAATGCACAAGGACCGGAAGACTTCATCATATAGGAAGTGATTGAGGCAGAGCACTGGGGCGTGTTCGAGAAATCCTGGAAAGAGTCTGAGTTGAAAAAGCTCAGGAGGGATAGTTTCCCCTGCCCACTGTGAAATCAGTCCAGTGGAAGTTGTAAGGAACAACGAGGAAGAAAGAAGATTTCTTCATAGAGGAATAGAATCGGCGACTTGAGTATTGTCACGAGAACTCCAACAATTACTAATCTGCTCGAAGATCGGGCATATTGACGCTTCGCAAAGATGGAGTTGATAGGTTGGCCAACGCGGACGCGGGAACGCGAGAGCCGACATCGCGGAAATCACGTGCACAACGGGCGTCATAGTGATTGATGTGAAGAGAGCTCTCGGGACATCGGGTCTCGGGGCATAAAGAGTTCAGAGATTGATCTTGCGAGTAGCGAGCTACCGAAAGGTGAGAAGCAAGATAGCCGACACCTTGGGATCTCGGATCTCGGGGCTTGGAAGCCCGAAGATTTAGCGGATAAGCTGCGATAGCGTGAGGTTCCGATCTGTCGAGGAGAGTCAACGTTTGATCGGGTAGGATAGTGGACCTCGGGGATCCGACGACTTCATCTATAAGTGCAGGTTTCGCGAAGTCGCGAGGGAAGATCCTCTGATAACCAAATAGGGAGGACCAAAGTGACTGAAAAGTTACTGTGGGTAGATTCTCCCAAGAGGAGTGAAGAACCTTTCGAGTTCTTCGGCCCAAGAAGCAAAAGAAGGTCCCGGTGGAGCGCTCGGCCACTGTGAGAGTGGGGGTTGCGTAAAAGTTGTTGAAGACCTTGAGGTCAATATTTTTCTTTCTTCACTTATTCTTTTTCTATTGAAAGCAATCTTAGGGATTCCTTTGGATTGCAGTTACTTTGATAATACATAATTGTATTTGTTTGATGACCATTAATTGTAGCGAGTAGAGATAAGCTTGGAAGATATTGAAGGAAGAGTAGGGTCATTATTTCAAGAAGACGTGCTTGAAAATTTGAAGAGTACAGTTTGGAAGGAGTGCCTTGAAGGTTAGCTTGTACTATTTTTAATTGGTAGAAGTCATATTTATTGTCAGTTATTTTTAGAAGTCATCTTTACTAGTAGAACTATTTGGAATAAATTAGTGTAATGGCATATTGAAGGATTTTTACATGTAAATAAAGTTCTCATGCTAATAGATTCTTACATGGACTCATGTTTCATTCAAAATTATAAATGACCTTTCTTTTTAAGAATAGAAGTAGAATCATTCTTAGTATTTTGAGATGATAATTTTACAATTTTAGGTAAATAACATAATAACAAATATGGATGTGGCTAGCAACACGTTTCCTCCCTTGAACCTAGCTGGAATTCATGGCATCCCTGATTTTCCAAGTGTGGGTAATGGAAAAACAAAATATTGATCATAGGAACACCAACTAGGTCTTCATGTGACCGGTATGGACCCCAATATAATCCTTCATACAGACAAAGAATTCGAAACTCGAAACATCACTTTAGAACATTTTATCTGTGGCTCATGATGAGTCTTGATGTGATGGGTTATGACCCAACAAAGAACATTTAACAAGACAGGTGGGACAACAAAAGACAACATTAATACAAGGAAAAGTGCATTTAATTCTACAAGAAATAATATGTATTCATAAAGCATTAAAGAAGATAAAGATGCATCTTGAGGATTGGCCTACAACAAGAAGCTATATACCCTAATACATGGTTCATCCTCATTACTATATGAGGCTCAATTTTCCAAAGGGATGTTGATGTCTTTCTCTGTTTGGGATAAGGTCAAATATGAAGGGAATCCTTGTGGGGAGTAGGGAGCACCCTCCTTTGTTTTGTAGAGGTGGTTCTGGTATTTAATCTTTGAACAATAATATTTTATCATCAAACACTTCATAGATGGTCTTGTATTGAAACGTAAACAAATATTAACTAATCCTAGATGTAAACCTCCATTTTAGCATTGGCAAGATCATATGCATAGTCCATTTTAAAACATTCACACAACTTCCTGAGAAAAGGACCAGACAGGTCTTTGATTTGATAATAAATAAAGAGAAAAAGAACTTGGATAGAAATAAAATGTTCAGTCCTAACTATCCTTTCCTCCAAGAATTTGAGTAAGAGAATCATCCAAGATTTTGGGAGAAGAAAAGAAAGTTGAAGATGGTGTAGGTTTTTCTAGAAAAGATTTTGAAGAATCCAACTTTATATATCAAATGAGTTTGAGAGGAGGGCACCCATGCTGAATAGACCAATGCAACAAAATACACAGGGACAGGGAAATCTTCATTGATACAAATGCTGAGGCACTGGAAAAAAGTGTGTTTATCATGTCAGCACATCGAGAGAGAAATCTTGGACAGGTCAACATTTAAATGATGAAATACTAAATGATCTGATGCCAGGCCTTGTGGGTCAATCTTCAAGAAGATGGCCTCCTGTCGAGACACCCTAGCCCATTCTATGGCCTCCCATGTTGAGATCATTGTATTCGAGATAAACCCCCACACAAAACTTGTTTGTTCCCTCTGAACAACATTATGAACCTGAAGAGCTATTGCCTTGGAAAGGGTATTATAGGCCACTTCAAGCAAAGTGATATGTTTTCACCCCCCTGTGGAGTCTCTTGAAGAATTCTTGGGAATCAACTTAAACAACCCCTGGTTAAAATCCTGAGGAGAAGGCCTCATATGCCAAGCAGCAAAATCATCCCCTATTGTGTCCCACATTGCCTTGTAGAACTTGCAAGGTAACCCATTCATACTAGGGGAATTTTCATTCTGCATCGAGCATAGGGTAGCAAAGATCTCTTCCTTAAAAAAGGTCACTGTCTATCCTGTCTTGGACCAACATAGAAACATTAGGAAGAATCACCTTGTAGCAGGAATTCCTAGTAGCCATGATCACAAGGTGAAAAATATTCTCCAAATGAAGCCCAAACATACCTTTTATCTCAGCAAGGTTCTTTTCAAAATATGAGCATTGAAGACCCAGGAGTGCTGCCAAATTGCATTAAATGCTCTCTGTAATATAAGATATCTAACCTGTAATTTGCATTAAAACACTCAAAAATTGCAAGCAACATTGCAAATTTACATCGAAGGATGGAATTTTTCCTCGCGAAATGTGTAAATATGTTGTTAGAGCATGAAAATATGCCCTAAAAAGTGTAGATTTGTGTGTGGAAATGCAAAAAACAACAAGTTCAGAGATCAAAATTATGAATGAAAATTGCATTGCCTTGAATTCTATGGGTTATGGAGTTAGAAAATTGATTAAAAGGGAGTGATTCCTGATGTTAACCAATTCGTTGATTGAAGCAAAGAAAGAGACATAATGAACACGTGCGATATAACAACCAAATAGATCTTACCTTTATTTCCAAAGTTGCAAGTACAAAGTTTGGGGAATAGTAGCTTGAACTACAAGACCTTCATGAGGTGTCAAACCACTTCTGAAGCACCTTCTCACACTTTTTTTCAAGGAGGAATTCATATGAACAAAGTGAGAGCAACCTTTACATGTCATTGAAAACTAAACTCTCACTTTCACTCCAACCGGAAAGAGGGGTGTGACAACAAGATAACTCAAGGGAAAACTATAGTCAATAATAAGATCCAACCTCTCTCCTCACTTCCCCCTTTTCCTTAATAGAATAGGCATAGATGTTTTCAAAAATGTCATAGCTTTCAATAGTGGAATAAAGCAATTAGTAGTTACATGCCAAAAAAATTCTCCTTCCAAGAGGGTGTATGAGCTTGAGAAGCCGAATGTACTATCATAAACCAACTTTTGTTCAAGTTAAGGATTTTTATGAAATGCACTTTAATTGTTGAGAAGAATGATTCATGCAACAATATGCAAGTCCACAAAAGCAACCCTTTTCCAAAGAACAAAAATCCTCTTCAAAGTAATGGCTCTAAATTAGGATGATCAAACACTTTATTTCTCCACAAAAGGCCTTCTCAACCGATGTGCTTTCTTCCTTAGCCATACATAGCATGTGCAAAGGGAGAAGTCCATCAAGAAAAGCTCCTTAATTCATACACTTAGAAACCTTGGGTGAAAATAGCACGAGTAAAGTGGGAATGTACACAAAAGCAACTTTTTTTCAATGCATACACTCAAAGTTTCTAGACTCGGAATTGGAAAAACCTCAAGAAGGAAAAAGAGTGAAGAGTTTGAATTCGATTGGGAATAAATCAAGAAAAACTCAAAAAAGCTCAACAAGTACAAAAAATTAAAGATATACACATGGGTTACTTTTTCCTCTTGTAGCTTTCTCTGTCATTTGTAGTCATTTGACAGAAAGAAATTTTGCTGAAACAGGTTGAAAAATGACTGATATGACATTGAAAAGGGGTTATAAAGACATTATGGGGACTTGAACGAGTCAAACTCCAAACTTGGTTAATGTCATTTGACTTCTCCGAGTCGGAAAAAATTGTCTTCTCTCCTTCTCAACCCATGTTCTTTCTACCTTAGCCATAAAAGAGCATGTGAAAATGGAAAATTTCACCAAGAAAAGCTCCTTAAGGAACGCACTTTCTTCCATGGGTGAAATTAGCACGAATAAAGTGGGAAGGTCTACAAAAGCCACCTTTTTCAACGCTTTTCAATGCATGTGCTTTCCTTCTCCAAAAGAGCCTCCTCAAGCAATGCATTCCACTCCTATACCACGAATAGCATGTGTATGTGGTTCCAATGACTCACTCCAATATTTATTGGATTTATTAATAAAGAACTAAGTGTGAAGATTATAGTTTATATATAAACCTACATGGGGGTCATCATTATTCATTTTTTTAGATTATTCTATTTTAATAATATATTTTTTTTACATAATGCATTATCAATCAAGCCCAACATTAAGGATAAATTTATATGTGTTATGCCCTCTTGAGTCATGATTTGAAGGTTGCTAATTAAACAAAACCATGGTGGCTTCACTTATTCCTAAAAGGTGTTTATGATTAAATGCCATTAATTTAGAATACTAGGGTTAGATTTGGTTAGCGGATATATTGATTATCTAAGTTTATTGTATATTTAAAATAATATCAATTTCATAATATATTTTGAATAATATTGTTTGATGGTATGGTTAGTTCAAAGTGTTTTTATGCTAGTAGCAATATAGACTAGCTTTTTTTAGTTTTTTCTTCTAGAACAATGCTTAATCGTAAAAGTTCAGTATCTGGACATAGTTGTAATAGTAGAGTTTAAACTAAGTTTCTTTGAGTTTGAGTTATGCGACTTTGGTGGTAAACTTAATGTGATTTTCCTGGTGAGCAACCTCAGTTGAATTTTGTAGCATTTATCTAGTTAATCAAAGCTTGTCTTTATAGAAATAAACTCATTTTATTTCTTTATCTTAGAGGAGCATACACCATCTTCCTTTGGGAAATAAAATACATTTTTCAATTCTAAGGAGGTTATATAATTAGGTCGAATTTTTAAGTAGTGATTCAAAATATATTTAATTGAACAATGAGAAAGTCGTGTTAGCATGTCCATTCTACACCCAATTGGCAGTCTGTATTTCCATGAGACTATCTATCTTTGAGGCATCTCATTAAAAATGTCACGAGCCACATATACACACCAACACTCTATGTACATGCCTATAAGGAATTTGGCATGAACACCACTGAAATCCACTTCTCAGTGTGTAATCATGGATCCACTTTGCTTCTTGTAAATGCCCAAAATGAGCACATGCCTCAAGCACATTTAATATGGTGACCTAGTTAGGACCCACGCCATTTAACTACATTTTGTGACCTTATTTCCATTTTTATCCTGAGTATACCCTACAATCATTATATTCTATATTGAAAACAAATTTCTTTTATATATTTGGTTGAACAATCTGTGTATACTCAATATTCCCCTACTTGGTATACATCACTCTAATTTCTCCATATGACTATCCATCTCAATCCCTCTTCCAATAGCACATCCATGGATTAGATTTTGTTATTCCAACCTCCTAACTTAGCACATGCATGGAGTCACTAGCAATGGATACAAGGTTGGGCTTCATGCTTTCATGCTACATCTGATGAAATAGCGTCACAACATCTTGGGTATATCCATTCTATGCATATCCTATGATAATCTCCTTTCAAGAGAGAATGGTTATTTTATACATTCTATGAAATATTAGATGCATAATTTCCATTCTCTCACATTTGGCATATAAAGCAACAAGAGAATTTCATACAGTGACATGAGATTCAAATCCATTTCGAATTATATAATCATGGATCATCTTTCTTTCTTGAATAACTCCTAAAAAGGTACATTCTTGAAGAACACACACCATTGTAATAAGCATGAACATAATGTCATCTACTTGCATTTGACACAAAACTCAACGACATGTCCATTTTGAGTATATACAACAATAATCACATTCCATGAAACTACACCTCTTTCAAACATTTTGTCAAATAGTTCACTTGAAGCCTACGCAAACTTGAACTTGGCATACATTAATACAAGGGAGTTACCAACAAAATCATTCATCTCAACTTTAGCCTTGACTACAAGGACACAAATCTGTTTTCCCTCTTGCAAGGTGGATAGCTCGATACAAGCCTTTAGTACTAAAGAACATACTCAATCACACAAGAGAGATAATCATATGAATTAAGTTCAATAGAGATGTGATGGGTGTTGTCTTCAAAACTGCCTTCAATTGACCATCCTTCTTGCAAGGATGTTTGATGTTGATAGCTTGCCATTTGTCCTTCAAAATTTTAATTGCATACCCATGGAGTAATGATAGCCTCATTAACTTCTTTGTTAATGAATATAAAGCTCATAGAAATACATATATACGTTTTGATTTTTATGGTGGTTGAACTAAAATGATGAAGCCAAGCATACTCGAACTCATAGAATGAGTAACCATATAACTCATGAACAATCAATGAACAAATACACCCTCATATATACAACACCTAAAATTTTTCTTTTCTAAGTGGGTTTATTGCTCAAAACTTTTTATATAATCTAAATATCTATATCGACATGGAAAAGGTTTGGAGTTCCATTTTCACTAGAATGCAACTCTATTAACAAAATGTTAAATGTATTGAATGATAAACTAATCCTTGATTGGTTAAGGATTCATTAACCATAGACTTTCTTACATTTCTATTTAAACAATAAACTACTTAACATCTCTCACCATAGTAAAATTTTATTTAGTTAGTTTTTTTCTGATAAAAAAAGATTAAATTTTATTTCATTGAAGAGAAAAGAAATTTACATTTTGTACAAAACATGAAATATATTTATATTTTGTACAAAACATGGAGTATCCATGTTTTTGTTTTTCTACAATTTTTATGGTCATAAATACGTAATTTTTACAAGTTTTAAATCAAATTATTTATTGATCATTTTAGAACTTAGCTAAAATTTAGAAATTTAAAATTATAATATTTATTATAAAATTAAATTATAATAATTTTTAATATTTATTATAAATTTAAATTATAATAATTTCTGAATTGAAAAATATAAGTAGAAAAAGGTGACGTAAAATTATATAATTGTTAATTTATTATGAACTACTACTATGTAAAAGTGACTGAACTACTATTTTTGAATTGTTAATTGATTGCTTTTTGTGAAAAAAACACAAAAAGCAAGTGAAAAAAAAAAACACAAAAAGCAAGTAATGGTGGTGGAGGATTTGGCAGCGGACTAAGGAGCTGGAGCGGGGTGGTGGTGGAGGAATAGTTGGCAATGAAGGAAGGAGCGTGAGCAGGGTGGTAGTTGAGGAAAAGTTGGCAGGCGGTAAGCAAACAGTGCCAAGTAGAAGGTAGAAAGAAATTTAGCAGTGTATCTAATTTATTTAGAGAGAAAATTAGCTGTTGGTGAAGAGTATCCTGTGCCTCTATTTATAATGTTTGCTTGCTCTGCGGCACCCTTTGCCTGTGCCTTTGATAATTCTCTTCTCTTCTGGGGTCTGTGTGTGTTTGATTGTCGTGGTCTCTATTATATGTGTTTTGTGGTCTCTGTTATAAGTGTTGTGTGGTCTCTGTTATTTGTATGTGTGGTTGTTTGTCTTTTCTGTTTTTTTTGTGATCATCTATCACCCGGAAGAGATGAGAAGGGTCGATCTGGTTCGCTGCTTTAATGTTGCATATCCTTATCATGGAGGAATGACCGGATTGCTCGGTGGAATTAACCTTTATGCTTTTTTCACGACATTTTTACAGGTATTTTGTGATTTTTTTTTTCCAAATATTTTATCCAGACATACACTGCTTTGCTTCCAGCTACATTTCTGATAAATCTGTGTTTATAGGTCTTTTGTGTCTGTCGGAAATTAAATATTTAGGTGTCTTAATCTCACCTATATTTCCAGGGCCTTGCATAATTATTAATAAATAATGTCACCTATAGTGTATTGCTCGGGCTCTTTTCCAATCTATGCATGACGGGGTTACATAATAAATATTGTCATCTAAATTGTATTGCTAGCACTTTTTTCAAGCTATGCATGACATGAATGCATAATAAATAAGGTCACCAATATTCCGTTGCTAGGGCTTTTTTCAAGTCTATGCATGACAGGGTAGCTTAATAAATAATGTCTAAAATATGAGGCAAACTGATAATGTACTATTTAAATTTACGGATTTTCCATCTTCGGATTTAGTCCTTCCACTGCGTTCGTCTGTTTAATGACCTTCGATGCGTAACGTTTGGGTGGTGTACACTGTACTCTTATCGCTTCTTTCTTTCTGAGTGTTCGTTGTGTTTTCTCTGTTATAAGTGTTGTGTGGTCTCTGTTATTTGTATGTGTGGTTGTTTGTCTTTTCTGTTTTTTCTGTGATCGTCTATCACCCGGAAGAGAAGAGAAGGGACGAGCTGGTTCGCTGCTTTAATGTTGCATATCCTTATCAAGGAGGCATGGCCAGATTGCTCTGTGGAATTAACCTTTATGCTTCTTTCACGGCCTTTTTACAGGTATTTTGTGTTTTTTTTTTACCAAATATTTTATCCAGACATACACTGCTTTGCTTGCAACTAAATTTTTGATAAATCTGTGTTTATAGGTCTTTTGTGTCTGTCGGAATTTAAATATTTAGGTGTCTTAATATCACCTAAATTTCCAGGGCCTTGCGTAATTATTAATAAATAATGTCACCTATAGTGTATTGCTCGGGCTCTTTTTCAATCTATGCATGGCGGGGTTGCATAATAAATATTGTCATCTAAATTGTATTGCTAGCGCTTTTTTCAAGCTATGCATGACAGGAATGCATAATAAATAAGGTCACCAATATTCCGTTGCTAGGTCTTTTTTCAGTCTATGCATGAAAGGGTAGCTTAATAAATAATGTCTAAAATATGAGGCAAACTGCTAATGTACTATTTAAATTTACAGATTCTCCATCTTCGGATTTAGTCCTTCCACTGCGTTCTCCTGTTTAATGACCTTTGATGCGTAACGTTTGCTTGGTGTACACTGTACTTTTATCACTTCTTTCTTTCTGATTGCTTCTGTGTTCGTTGTGTTTTCTATACTAGCTTGTTCAATTTTTCTTTCAGTTGGTTGCTTTTAATGTTTCCAGCTGATCAATTGCAGTCTAAGACTTTTAGGTTTTTAGGCCTGCATCTAAGGCAATGGTATTGATATAATGTCTAGGAAATCAATTATTTTATTGAAGAGTATTTTTCGTCTTCCAAATGAACCGAGTTTAATAAGACTTTGGAATTGTTGTAGGGATTAATTTATGAATTTATATGAATTTAGAATGTCCTAATATATCAATAGGTCAATGTTGGTTCGTTTAGATACAGGGTAGTCAATGTTTGTTTAGTTGCAGGATAGGGTGGAAGAAAGAATAACTGCAAAGAATGTTTATTGATGAGATTAACGTTATTATTTGTAGACACAGAATTTTGCTGAAAAGTATTGAATCATTTTTAATATTTTCCATGTCAACTTTTGTTTCTCGAGCTAGAGCGTCCTTTTCTATTACTAAGATGGTCACTACAAGGGATGTAGCACATAAGAGTTAAGTAAATTTGGATTGTAGTTTTAATTCAAATTGACTTGACCGACCAGTTTAAGTAGGTTTTGACTATGTTTTTTTAGGCAATAAATTTCTTCATCTTTTTGTTTTTGTTAAGTTCCTGTTGAATTTCTTCTTGAGATCTTGAATTTGTGACACCTTATCATTTTGTTGATATTTTTCTAACTTGCTTTTTAAATGATAAACTTCATTATTGGGGTGTCTTAATGTTTGAAAGTGGAAGGGTTCGATACGAAACAATAAGATAAGATATATTTATTAATGTGCAAATGACCACAGTACTGCTTAGTACATAAGTTCCGATGCACAGTGGAAGTGTGAAGGCCATTCATATAAAAGCAAAACTCAAAGCTAAACTTTATGATCTAGGCATTACTATCACAATGTGAAAAAAAAATAGAATTCCCTGGGTCTCACTTAAGGGGTCTCTTTGTGCCCTTTAATTTATGAAGCAATAATTCTCTTTAAAAAAAGAGATCAATTAAGAGAAATATAAGAAGTAGAATCCCTTGCTGCAGGCTTATTATCCAAGGGTACTATGATTCTTCTCCTACTTATTCGTCTTCTCTGTATGATATTGAATTTCTTGCTCTAATTCTTCATGACCTATCTAAATGATAGGTCATGACCTATATACAACCTTAGGAATTTCTTCTTCATTGATTATTGAATGATACCTTCCTCTTAAGCTTATTTTCTATATGTTCCTTTTGTTGATTCTGCTTTCTTTTCTGAGCTCTCACTTAATACATAGAGTGTATTGTTTAATGGAACTTCTACCTTGTCAAGAGTTATAGTCTTGGTTTTGTCTGTCATTGTTTTCTCTTTTTCCCATTCTTATGTTTAAATTGTCTTCTCTCTAATTTATGTTCCCGTGTTAACTCTTTTGGGAATGTGTGGATGATATGCACATATTCATAACACGAAATAAGATTGAAATTGAACATTTTGATAACCTACCTCTTGCACCCATAGGTAGTCGAGTGTAGCTGCTCGGGGGATTGTCCATTTTGAAGCATATTTTTGCACAAGTGGACATTTTATTTGGAGTAGTTAAATCTAAAGATTTAGCAAATTTTCCTAGATCATTGGCAATGGCTGCAAATGTTTCTTCATTCAAAAACTCATGCAGCAAGAAAGTAATTCTTAACCATGCTGGCACTGAAGATGGACTTGCTCCAGGGTTGAAGCTAATGTCCCATTTCTTGAAAAAGGCCCAGCTTGATTCAAGTACCATGGTTCACTGTCAATATTCTTTTCATGATTGTTCTTCCTGTCAAAATTTGGGGTGAAATAATCTATTCTGACCAAAATAAATTGAATCATCAATTTTTCAGTTTTTTTCTAGTTATTCCATAATCCTAGTAATCTGCAAGGATAATTGAATTAATTTCTTAAAAATTTAGCTAAATGATCAGTTCAAAATATACCTTTAACAGATAGTTTGTTTGCAAAATCCTGAGTGGCAGTCTAAATTGGTTCTCCCTACTCACCCAAGGAAACTTATTATCTCATCATCAGAATAGAGTTCATAATTATTATTCAAGATGGACCTATAGGATCTAAAGGGGAAGGGTTTAGGGTTAACCCTTCCCCTGTTGACTTAACTTGGTCAGAATTTTCTCTGGAAATAACCTGGAATTGAAATCTTCCAAAATTTTTTTACTATGAAAGGCAATGAACCTCAAAATCCACATGCTCCTGCCAAGGTACTTTGAGAAACTTATTTAGACTTGCTTTAATTTATTCTGCTACAATTAGAAGAAAGAAGAAGAAAGAAAGAAGCAAGCAAGAGGAAATTCTATGGAAGAAAAAATCTAGAGTAGAATGGCTCAAGGAAGGGGAAAGGAACACAAAATTCTTCCATAGAGCAATGATGCACTGGCACCATGTCAACATAATCACCCATTTAGAAGATGGCCAGGGTAACACAGTCAGAGAACACTCCAAAATTGAAGCAGAGCTAATCAACTTCTATCAGGACCTGTTAACAGAAACCAAGGAGGACATAACATAAGCCATACGAAGAATCACTAGGCACATACCTTCACTGGTAACCCAGGAGAAAAATGTTTCATTAACAAGGACCATCACCCAAGAGGAAGTGGATCAAGCAGTAAAAGACATGCCCCCAGGAAAAGCCTCAGGCCCAGATGGGTTCACTCCCGATTTCTTCCATCATTGTTGGGATCTGATCAACATTAGGAGTGGTCCTCTCAGCCCTCAATGAAACCTTCCTAACTCTCATTCCGAAAGAAGAAAGAGTCGCAAATCCCAAAAAATTTAGACCCATAGCGCTTTGCAACGTCATCTACAAAATTATAACAAAGGTAGTAGCTAACCGACTCAAACCCATTCTGACTCATGTCATCTCCAAAGAGCAGGCAGGGTATGTAGAAGGGAGACAAATCATGGAAAACATCATACTGGCTCACGAGGTCATCCACTCCTTCAAAGCTTCAAGAACCCCAGGTATGCTAATCAAACTCGACCTCTCCAAAGCGTTTGATCGAGCCAGTTGGCAATATCTCAGAGCCATCCTAGATTCTTTTGGTTTCGATCAGGGTTGGGTCAACTGGATCCTCAACCTTATCTCCTCAACATTCTTCTCCATCCTGGTAAATGGCGTCCCATCCAAACCTTTCCCACCCTCCCGAGGCATCAGACAGGGAGACCCCCTCTCGCCCTTCCTATTTGTTCTCATGACGAAAGGCCTAGGCAAATGCATCAAGGTTGCACTCGCTGATGGCTCCCTCAAAGGACTACCTCTTCACAACATTCAGCCAAATCTCTCCCATAGTCAGTTCATCGATGACAACCTCCTTCTGAACTCCCCCATGGTCTGGGAGGCCAATAAGATCAACACCATCCTCTCTGACTTCACGGAAGCCTCAGGCATGTCCCTAAACTATGACAAGTCCAAGATCTATTTCTTCAATACTCCATCCCCTATTCAAATTCATATCTCCAGACTCCTAGGAATACCCTTGAGCTCCCTTCCATCCAATTATCTGGGCGTTCCCCTCATGGGAGCTGCCTCCAGATCCATCTCTTGGGAAAGTCTTCTCCTTTCCATTTCTAATAGACTAAGTGATTGGACCTTTAGACCCCTTAACATTGCCTCACAGCTAGTCCTCCTAAAATTAGTTTTGTATACTCTTCCCACCTATCTCTTCACGGTCCTAGCTACTTCTAAACATGTTATTAGAGCCATCAGAAACCTTCAACAGAATTTCCTCTGGCATGGACACCAACCTAACAAGAAATGGGCGTTAGTAAACTGGGATAAACTCTACACGCCCAAAAGACAAGGAGAATTAGGTCTCCGGGACCCGGGGAAGCTCAATCAAGTCATGGGAGCCAATATCTAGTGGCGCTGGCTAAAAACTCCAACAACGGCCTAGGCACAAATTTGGACACAAAAGTACGCCCCCCTCATGCCGGTCAACTAGCTAATAAGGCATAATAACAAAATCCAAGGATCCAACATCTGGAACACTGCATGGAAAAATATCACTCTGGTACAGAACGATGCCTTTTGGGAGGTCCGAGATGGAGATAGTGCCATGTTCTAGCATGACTCCTAGCAACAATTCAAACCCTTGAATGAAATGGAGGACCTATCCACTCTCAAGGGCGCTCTCAATCCACACACCTCCTTAAAAGTTAAGGATCTTTGGAAACCTCAAGGACAACACCTTCCCTAGCGTCAATGGAAAACCTCTAACCAAGACCTTGGAGTTCCAAAGAATCTCAATCTACAAGGCTGACAATCTCAATCCAACCACCGGAAGATTCCTAGAAGAGAAGGGACGGACATCCTGAGATGGGGATACTCCAGAGCTGGGACCTTCACAATAAAAGAATCCTACTTCCTACATAGCAATCCCCAAGGTGAAATCAAAGAGCCCATATCGATTAAAGTCTGGAATCTAGCTCTGTGGCCTAAGGTCTCCACCTTCCTGTGGCTGGTGGTGCACAATCAGACCTTAACCTAGGATAACCTTAGGAAAAGAGGATTCATTGGGCCATCCCTCTATGTGCTCTGCTACCAACAAGAGGAAACCAAAGAACATCTCTTCAATGGATGTTGTTACAACCAACAAATATGGGATCAAGGCACGCAAATCATGCGCAAATCCAATCGACACCGAAACAACATCAATGATACAATAGAGAACTGGGAACGCGTCACCTACAACAACCCACTTCTAAACCACATATGGCAGCTTCTACCAGGATTCGTCCTCTGGTAGCTCTGGAAGGAAAGAAACAAAATAATTTTTCACTCCCAAGCTTCCACACTAGAGGCCACATGGGAAAGAATCAGCTCTCTAATCAAGGAAACAATTAGGAGAAAATCATGGAAAGCAGAGGACCTCAATTGTAATCCCGAGGAACATCGCATCCTTCAATGTTGGCATCCCATCCTAATCAATCAATCAACACCAAGGATCAACAAACCTATACAGATCAACCCAATCACCTGGTCCCCCCCCTCCGCACACTTCATCAAAATCAACTTTGATGGAGCCTCCAAAGGCAACCCGGGAACAGCAGGATATGGAGTAGTGATCAAAGACTCCAAAGGAGAGATCCTGGGCCTAATAGTGGGCTTCTTAGGGGAAAAAACAAATAATGTGGCAGAGGTAATAGGGTTATTGAGGGGCCTCCAAGCAACTATGAACAAAGATCACTACAAATTGGTCCTAGAAGGTGACTCACAAGTCATTATCCATTTAATCACCAAAATTCTCAATGGAATCCACCCTTCAAAAATATCACCGAGCTGGCGACTCCAAACTGCTAGAAGATTTCAATTGCCTCCTTCAACCCCATCTCAGCATCATACCTTCCCATGTGAAGCGAGATGCAAATAGGGTAGCAGATTATATAGCAAATGAAGCAGTCGAAAGGGAAGCCGACTACTCCTGCTGGGTGGACCACGTCTCAGAATGCTCAGACATCTTCACCAGATGCCAAACTTTAGCTGCCAATGACCTATCTCCCCTAGATGGGTTGCCACGTAGTTATTCGGAGACATCCGGGCTGATGCTGAGACACATTATTAATGCATCAACTCACGACCATCCCCTCCGCCATTAATTCACCATGGATCATAGCATCCATTACCAAGCGACGAGCCTCCTCGCGCAAGGGAACTGTACCAGCCTCCAGCGCACACAACACCAAGCCTTAATGGCTA
>CBVK0103812917.1:0-11133 GCA_900067695.1 Picea abies | reverse complement strand
AGTGAGTACAAACAGGTGCGCAATGTAGCTCGAGGCTATGGTATCCAGCCACAGTGAAGTCTCAAGCTCTCAAGGAGGCAAGTACCATCTCCAAGCAGGAATGATGGGACTGCAGATATGGGACCTTAGTGAGATCAAAGGTATATTTGAGCTACATTTCAAAAATATTTTTTCACCCTACATGCTCTAATGTACTCCTTTATGGTTGCTAGGAATTCCTACTATAAAGTGATTCCTCATAAGGCCTCAATTGGGGACCAAAACAAGTTAGACAATGAATTTTCAAAAGAGGATCTCTTTGCTAACCTTTCCTTGATGCAAAACAAGAAGTCCCCGACATACATGGGTTGTTTTTGAATTCTACAACACGAAGTGCGATACAGTAGGGGATGATTTTTGCAACATGGCATCTAAAGCCTTCTCCTCGAGTCAATTCCCCAAGTCTTTTAACCAAGGGTTGATTAAATTGAATACCAAGAATGCTTTGAGAGACCCCATCAAGGGCTTGAGACTATCACTTTGCTAGGAGTGGCCTATAAGATCCTGGCCAAGGCAATAGTTGTTCTTCTTCACAATGTTGCCAAAAAGATTGTTTGGAGGGAGCAAAAAAGTTGTGTAGGGGCAATTTATCTTGTACATAGTGATTTCAACATGGGAGACCATGGAGTGGGTAGGGAGGGAGTCTGACCAACGAACCCTCTTCTTCATGATTAACTTTGACAAAGACTATAATCAAATCATTTGGTCTTTCATCACTACAATGTTGACCTATTTAGAATTTCACCCTCAATGTGTACACACTTTTTCCAGTGAACACACTTTTTTCCAATGCCTCAACTTTTGAATCAATGAACAACATATTTTGTTGCATCAATCTATTGGACATGTGTGTCCTCAAGCCCCTTATATTTGTGTGTTAACAACGAATGCTTTAAGCTATCTCTTGGAAGCTACAAGCATCCAAGGACGCATGCAGGGTATTTCTCTCCCACATGGTTCAAAGATAGTTAGCAACCATTTTGCAAATGATTCACTCCTTTCCATGTGCATGGATTTATGATCAGTTGATGGAGCCATGCATTGTTTGGATATTCTTTTGTGGGGCCTCGGGGACAGTAGTTAAGGATCACAAAACTGGTTATTAGTTGGTCAGTTTGGATGACCCTATGAAATGAATCCCTCCAGCTTGTACTTTTTTCACCCAATTGTTATTATGCAATATCTTGGCATTCCTTTGGTATGAAGATTTCTCTGGTAGCCATATGGGATTATTGTCTTCAACCTTTACAAAATAAGTTATTTCGGTAGCCATATGTGATTATTGTATTCAACCTTTACAAAATAAGTTACTCTTCTAGCAAAATAACGACCTCCCATTCACCGGAAAATTTGTTGTTGTGGGAAGGATCTTTCAAGCTTCTCATATCTATTATGCGTCATGCTAGTTCCCAGTAGGGGTTAGTTTCAAAAGTTGGAGCAGATGTTGAGGTCGTATTTGTGGTCAAATTATGGTAGGGAACACAACCTTCGGATGGTGACTTGGGATGTCTATATCATTCCCAAGGATGAGGGAGGACTTGGTTTGATTGATGTGGCTACACATGGCAACATTCTTGCAACCAAGTGATTCGTTCAATGTCAAGAGGAGCCTTCTTCACAGCAGGTTTTGTTGAGACACAAATTGTGCACATCTCAACATATTGGCAGGATACGAGGGTCCTTCGGTTTGTGTGATATCATTTCAGCACCTCAACAATTTCAGATATCAAGCACTTCTATTTTAAGAAGTATTTTAGGAGGAAGGTGAAAGGGTTGGTCAAGTGGTACATTGTTGGCAATTGTGCAAGGTCCAAATTAGTTAGACATCCTATTTGGAGCTAGAGGATGCAAGACACTTGAACCATTGATCTTCCATGATTTTAGACACGACAGTTGAGGAAGAAGTGCATCTTTCTTTCATGTGAGTTGTGGGATTTAGATCCACAATAATAGAAGGACTAGCAAACCTTAGCACACAATTATATCATGTTCTTTGTAGATCAACCCACCATCATGGAGATTGCCAAACACATTACACAAGAGGTTATGTTCAAGACGAACATTGATATGTTGGGACCTGTATGGTGTGATTAGAAGTGGAGTTTTGGTCATCCACTTGTTCCGTATGACTCACATAGGTTGTATTCCATCCTACATCAATGCCACAATCTTCTGATGTGGAGATTCAGTGGATTCAAATGTTGCATAGTGTCTGGACAATGTAGGCATCATATAAGCTATGTGTGTTTGCATTGTTGGTTATCTATCAAGACCTTCCTTCCAAGGCTCAATTGGAAAAAAGCAATCTCTTTGATGGTTTCTGTTAGATTTTAGGGTAAATTTAAAACAGCAGTCTCTTTTTAATTTTTGAAGCAAAAACTTAGATCTGAAGCTCAAACAGCATATAGAGACAGACTTATTATGAGCAGGAGTGCACTGGGGGCCCTAGACCTTGTCTAGGGTCTTAGCCCTCCTCAAAGAGAATGGCTCTCGCTGCTGCATGTAAATTTAACAGTTTCTACCTTATCAACAACCGTTCCAAAATAGTGAAGCATTATGGGATTGTCAATTTGCCAACAGTTGATGGGATCATGTACAAATACAACATTCGGCTCTTCTTCGAGGCAAAGTGAATTGGCATGCAATTTTTTTGTGATTCCAAGTGTTTAGTTTGCTCAAAAGGTAAGGTGCTCCACTTGAAGATGATGATCGTAAAACTATGCCAAGTGGACTTTCACGCTCTTACGTCATTGCATTATCATGTACTTTAGGATGCAACCTTGCATCATCCTAAAATGTAGGTAGGGGTGTAATATTAGGGACTCGTTTGGCTCCATCCAAGTGACTTTCAAATATGTTTTGCATATTTCATGGATGTCTCTATTAACATCCCTCTTGGTGTGATTAGGAGCATCAATAGAGAACTCAAGCTTCTCGATGTGTCCACATTTAGCGATTGGGAAGATAAGTGGTCACTACATACCAAATAGTTCCCATCCCTTGACTAACAAGTTGTATTGATGATTGGAGAGTTACGTATTGATATCTATTGCAACCTAGATAAGAACAAGCCATGCATAAGAGCCTGCGCAACATGGAAACAATGTAGAAATCATTACAATGAAGTGATGACGAGTACCAAACTAGACTAAGATGACATGTTGAATTGTTTTCTTGGTGTTAATATGAGTTATAACATAGTGATAGAACCCTTTCAATGAAATTCCAATCTATCTGACTCATACATGAGCTCCACAACTCACAACAAGAAGAGAAAAGGCCACTAAAGTGAGCAAGGAATGAACCTTAAGCCCAAATGTCTTAGAACTTAGGATAAAAACATTGTCATTTCAAGACTGATAGTGTTGCATTTCCTTCTAGACACTCCTATAGACTATTGACCATCGATTGTACTCACTATTACCATTGACCTATCCCTTGGTCATTTGTAGACATCAATAAAATTGTCAAATCTTAGCTTACCTATCTATTGTTGGAATCAACCTAAAAGACGTGCAAGAAAATACCATCCCCGGGCTTATGATGCTACCACTGCCACACCCTTTGTAGGTAATAGTACTAGTGGATGAATCCACTCTACTATGTTCAATGCCCTAATTTTTGTTTTTTTGAGGTCAACCTATAAACCATGATCATCACAAAATGAACTGCGAGAATCAAGTTTGAAGACTTGCAACTGCACCAGAAAACCAAACAATGTCATCTACAAACAACAAATGACAATGGAAATCCCAATGAGAATGCATAAACATGCATCTCCCATGGTTGTTATTCATCAATAGAAAGCCCAAAGACTGTGGGTGGGGATGGGTGCCTTTGCTTTACAAAAAACTAATGTGCATGGAAGCAATGTTGCACATTTTGGTACAAACCTTCTAAATAATCATCTCATAAAGGATCATCAACAAAGAGATCGCAATGTGCGATAGTAGAAATCCTTGAGCCTCTCAAACAATAGGTGCCACAAGGTAATATCAAGGGCTTTAATAAAGCCCATAAAGCAACAATAAACCTTAGGTTCCTTTGCCTTTGCTTCCTCAAATAATGGTTGTAAGAGTAAAAACATGGTCACAAGTACAGTGGACCCTTCTAAAACCAACTTGAGAATGAGCCTTGTCAATTTTCACATACAACCTTATGTGACTAATTTTCAGATATGAAAATTACTTCCTAGTGATGCAAGAGTAAATCCTAGTTGTTAGCACTGAACAATTTTACACTGGAAGTTTTTAACTAAAAATATATGTAGCGGAAACAACAAGATCAAATATGAATCATCAACACATGAGACAAATTTTTTGTTCTGTAACTTTTGTCAATTTCAAAAATTCTGAGGACAAAACCAACCCTCCCAACAAATACAAATTCACCAAAATCTGAGGACAACCTTGTCCTCCAATAATCAGAAAAATCAACAAAACCAAACTCAACAAAATACCCGAAAATTCCTCTGCCTGCAAACTTGCTCAGCTACCACCAGTACACGTGTTGACGTCAACCGTACAACTGTTGACATCAGTAGTACGAACCATTGTACTTGCCTGAAATTTCATGCGTGTGAGTTGTCCTGTCCTTTTCACACGTGTGGACATGTTGCTTGATTGTTCACATGTGCGGACTTGTCCATATTGTTCCTCTCGCACATGTGAATCGTACAGCCTTCACACGTGCGATCTATTCACAGGTGTGGTTGTCCTATTTCTTCCACATGTGCAGCAGTTGCTCCTCCTCCTTCACATGTGTGCCCTTCTTGAATGGAAAGAAGCCTTCCTTGGCTGTGACAGAAACAAAAAAAAAAACTCTCCTTGAAACCCTCGGCCAAATTTGCCACAATAACAGAATTTCCCTTACTGAAATTTCCAAGCTCCTAGCACAAGTGCACTCTCACTTATGCTAACTCGACAATTGAACAATGAAATTTGTCACTATCTCTCCTCACCTTATATAGGAGTCTTATGAGTGAGTTTAGGCACCCCTTCTAAACTCAACAATTAATTAGAATATTTTAATCCTCTTTGTGGGTGTAAAACCCCAACACAAGCCCACAAAGCCCATCAACTTGCCCATGAGGCCCTAGCCTCAATCCTAGGCCGATTTCACTGAAACAAAAGGCTAAATTGGTGCCAACGGAGATTCCCACATGCTTGAAACCTTAGCGTCTTGTGGGAGCGCCTCTCAAAGCTACAAAAGCTTCAACGAGCCTGAAGCTTCTTAGTCTCTTCCCAGTTAGATATATAGTAATCTAATGTTGTGGTAAAGCTTACAGCCAAAACGTGTACAATTATGATGTTTTGAAGATGAGATGAAAACAATTGTCTAGTTCATTTTCATCCCCCAACTTGAAGATGAGATGAATAATGTGTGAAGTCCATGATGGAGGAAAGTTGTAGGAAACAACGTAGTTTAAGAAACTTGCGATGTGAATTGCAAAATAATCAAGCTATCTTTAAGAAATTCAACGTTTAGCCTCTTTAAATCTTGGCATTTGTTAGACTAGAGCTTGACGAGGGCATGCATGATAAACGATTTGCAAAGCCATGACAATTGATAGGTTTTGCATTGAAAAGAAGTGGTTGGTTAGGAAATCATAGAGTGAAGTGGCATATTAAACCATGTGTCAAGTTCGGTGATGGTCTGAACAACCTTTTTGGGTTCTCCAAAAGGACTTGGGACTAGTTCGAAAATATTGAACGACCTCCTCATCTTTAGTTGAGGTACTTGTGTTTTTTCCCAAAATAACTTTGGTTTAACATTTTAGATTGGTTTGGCTTTATGAATCTATGAACAAGAATATGCCTGGTGAAATTATGTAGGGTTTTATAATCTCTATCATACCAATAATTCCTTGGGAAACGACCAAGCCTAACATGAAGATCAGAGGTGTGAATGGAGCGGAAGAAGGCACCTCATGAGAATGAACAAATTAACTAGGAAAACCTATATGCTCACTCAATAAGGTCATGTGTCTCATAAATGTTTATAAGAGTGGAGTTTAGATTAGCAATGTACTTGTCATCAAAGAAAAGGCTAAAGTGAAAGACAAAGGACCAGCATGGATGACAACGAGTAGGATCGAACTAAGATGGTCAAGTGGGATCCAAAAGAAGATCCCTACATGATCAATCAAATAATGAATGTATCAAATACCTCGAGAGCATACATACCTAAAGGCAAGGGGCTTATCGGTTATAGCATAATCCACTAGCTCCATTGGAAAATAGGTGTAAC
The DNA here is from genome assembly GCA_900067695.1 of Picea abies. Taxonomy (NCBI): domain Eukaryota; kingdom Viridiplantae; phylum Streptophyta; class Pinopsida; order Pinales; family Pinaceae; genus Picea; species Picea abies. The sequence goes on along the minus strand of CBVK0103812917.1, from coordinate 4,845 downwards.
CTTCTAACTTAGAAAAGTGATCAATACCATTAAGAATGGTCAGCTAATGTGACTCACCAAAGTAATATAATGTTACCCATGATCAATAACGAAAGAGTTTGGTTAATGCTCATATAGGCTCATCTATTGTTGATAAACCTCATGGATCATAAAAGGATCTAAGTATATATCATGGTTGGAATATTGTAGTTGACCAATATGAGCATTGAAGTCTCTAAGTAGTAGGACAAAGCCCAAGTTAGAAAACCTCATAATCTGAAGCTATAAATGCACAAAGGTAGGTTAGGGGAAGTAGCAAGTTGGAATGGAGAGAATCTTCAGACAGAGTCATCGTTGTAATAACATCCATAAGAATCCAGCATCGTATTAGATCTGTCTAACGGAATAGAGGGTGCCAATCTAAGTTGCATGAAAAGTGGAAAAGTGTACAAGTGTCTGAAACGAGAACACCTAAAAATGTGAGCCCCCTAAAATGGGTACATGGGGAAACGCAGTATATAAAAATTACAAAAAATATAGATATACAGTTTTTTTGAGATAACACGTTATCTTGCAAGAAAATGAGAATGGTACACATAAATGGCATTTTAGAAGGAGACCCGTGTCGATATTAACTCTCATAAATGATTACATGATGCAAAATCCCTTAGCTTGGTCGTCTTGAATAATACCAACCCATACCCTCATACACGATAGAATCCAGCAAGAACACTACAGTCCTACCAACCTTGAAATCCTGAAAACTGTTAACTTCGTTGAATTTTGAATCGGATATGAAATTCGACTTTCTTCATCTAACATCCAATGAGGCTAGAACGACTCTCTAACATCCTAAAACAATTAATGGCAATGTTAAAATTTTAAGTAAACGTTGTAAATACAACTTTTACTTTTAATATTACAATCAATTACCAAGGTGACAAACTCCTCAAAGCTCAATCCTATCTCTGTTTTGTCTTACATGGTCATTGGCACGGATATGACGATATTTTCCTATGGGTCCCACGCCCCACTTGAGCACTTAGGTGGGCCCAGAAACCTCCAAAAATGCTTGAAATATCATTGGAAATGTTTAAAACGGCTTGGAAATGTCGTCAACCGTACCATTTGGTGTTTCCACACTTGGAAAAGTCGCATGGTACAACCGAAAATGTTTCCAAGCCATTTCGTACCTATTTCAACGTTTCCAGGTGTTTCGGGTATTGGGGCATGGCCCAAGTAAGTTTTTCCTCCAACTTATGCACCAATTGCTCAAGAAGTGTGAAGCAATCCCATGAAATCCTTTGAACCCATAGCACAGCATTCTTGCATTGAAATCCTAAAAAGCATGTCTAGTTAGGTAGTGATTTCAATTTTCAAGAGTTTCAAAGAAGAAGATTATTAGCTTTGTCCTAAACCACATCATTGGAAAAGCCTAGAGAGAAAAACAGTGAGCCATTGTAATTTCAAAATTAACTAAAGCAATAGATCGAAACTTTACCCTAAGGCATCAAGAGGAGGTGATGTGATGGGAAAGAATTTGGACCACACCACTAGAGGCAAGTCTCTAATCCAAACTCAAACATTCTAAAATACCACTGACTCCCCTTTCTTTCTCACCTCAAGCACCTTTGCTCTATTCTCTCTATCTTTTTCATGTTGAAGTTTAATCAAGTCTTCATCAATCTAGATTCTATGAGGTAAATGAAGCAACTTTATTCTTTAACTTCAGAGCCTCTAATTTATTATATGATGAGCAAAAGCAAATAATCAGTGATGGTTGTGGTATGAAATTGTACAAACTAATAATTAATTACTCAATTGTATAGTACGATGTGTAAATGATATCATAGGGCTATGATATCAAATGGCGGTCTTTGTACTGATGTGATTGTATGGCTTGGTACAGATAATTATTGTTGTAATGCTTAATTGTTGTCCAGACAACTGCAATGGAATTGCAGCATACGAAAAAACGCTTGTACGGAAAACAGCTACAAGTAAACGACAGCAACAGTACAGCAATGGTTTTATGGATGGAGGCTTAGCAATGGCAATATAGATGGCGGTTATATAGAGGCACCAGGATGGTGGCGATTGTAGGAATGAATCTTACAAGCCAATTACAGGCTGGCTCTGATACCAATGGTGCAATTAAATGCTCACTTAAATTGCTCAAAGAGATATGAGAAATAATAAATATTTGATATATAAAAGATGAATGAATAAGATGATGATTTTACAATGTGGGGAGCCCCATATAAACTTTCCTAAGCGGGTGCCCTTTCATTAAAATTCATGTCACCTAATTAACCTATGACCTTTCATTATTATTATTATTTATTTATTATTGTACTTTTATTTTATGTATTATCTTCTAGACTTTATGTATGTAACATCCTCTTAGCACAATGAATTTAAGGAATACATTTTGTATTGAGCTTATATCCTCAAGAGTAATAGACCTAGATTTACATTAAAGCCTATTAAATCGAAATTAAGTATTCTCAATCTTAATTATCCTATATAAACATACTTAAATGCTAGAGTCGATCACAAGGTTTTGGAGATTAGATCATATACCATGGATCAACACCTGGTTTCGATGAGAATGAAATTAAGTTGCAAAAGCTTTAGTAAACTATAAGAAGATTGTTGCTTCATAGATACGCATCAACCCGTGGCCATAACCAAGATGTAGGGACACACTAGAGAAATAACATGCATCCAACCCTTCAAGTAGGGAAAAAATGTATATTTAAAATTTGCTCATTAATTAAAAGCTCATAAAGCATATTTTCCTAACTAAAACCAGCTACCTACTTGTACATCAACTGACCACATCAAAAATAATATCCCCCGAAGCCAATTGGTTTATGGCAATTCTTATGATTGTTATAGTTTAATGTAGAGACAAGAACTGAGTTTTGCATTGTCCATATTTTATTCTGGAGAAGATAGTCAGTTATAATACTAGGCATTAAAATATTAGCCACTTGTTGGGAATTAAAATATAACCCTAGTATTTTATTCAACTGCAGCATATATTACATTATAAATCAATATACATGCACATCAAGATTTTGACATCCAGAAGCCAAACAGAAGTCACAAATAATCCCCCTGCCAACATAAGCTAGGAGCACTAGCATATCAACTTTGGCTCCCACTTGAAGAGAATGTATATCTTTCTAAGAAATGTCAATCCTGTCAATCTGTGAAGTTTGGGTGAAAACCCTGAAACTAATCACAGAGAACCTAGCTAAAGCAAATCACTCAAAGCTTGCAAGAGAAGAGAGAGAGAGAGAGAGAGAGAGAGAGAGAGAGAGAGAAATCTGAGAGAAAGAATGAACGAATTCTATTGATCACACTAACTAATGATTAATATTCCACATAGAATGAGTAATACACATGCATATATATAGTCCAAGAAAAGCAATGCGCAAATCTTAGGAGTACATGCGCCATAGTAGTGATCTAAAGGAGATCTGGACACTAACTCACTATAGTGGGAGTCAACTAATAGCTAGTCTCATTTAACTGTCAAAGCAATCACCAGTTAACTGAGTTCACACGTGTGGAAGAGAGAGAAAGGCATGCATGCATGAGATTAACTGTCAAAGCAATCACCAGTTAACTGAGTTCACACGTGTGGAAGAGAGAGAAAGGCATGCATGCATGAGACATGCAACCTCCTTCTCTTAAGCATGAAAAAAGCAACTGCTGCATGAGAGAAAAGCAAATGTTGCATGTATTAGTTACCTCCAGTAGTTTAGCTGAACTCCTAACTGAAGTCAAACTGAAGTGACAATGCGCCCTGATTTTTACGAAATCTCCTAAAAAATAGGAGACCCTCTCGATGACTAGAAATCCCTAAAAAATAGGAAAAATAATTACTAGGTGAGTGTGTAAGTGTGTAATATCTCTAACACAATCATGGCTGAAATCTGGAGAACCAGATATATATGTATATGGCTTATCAGTGATATGATCTACAAATTTGTAAGCTTGGTATCAAGGGACTATTAGTTAAACAATAGTATTCTAAGGAAGCATTCATAACAATTTAAACAAATGCTGGAAAGATCCGCTTTTCAGATTTGTATGTTTCTCAAAACCGAGATCATCAAAGCCAATCTAGTTCTACAAGTTAAGCACAGATGATTGCATTTCTAGTTATAAGCTATAACAGTGTACTTTTATAGACAGTGGCTAGCGGCATTTTTCAAGATAATCTGAAAACCCTCATTTTTATTTATGCAATCCAGAAACAGGCTCAGCCATGTAGTAGTACTTTCAGATCCAATATTTTAAAATAAAGGATGAAACTAAACAGGACATTTAAGGCAAAGCTATTGTCCTCCAAGTAAGATTTTTCTTCAAGGAGTTGAACTTCATAAATTGCACCCCTATTATATAAGCCCAACAAATGGTGCCAAGGTAGAAATGTAATGACATGTAAAACACCTGTATTTGCTTCTTTTGCTAGTTTATAACATCTCTGATCACAAGGGACTTGCTTTATATCCTGATTTCAAAGGGATAATGAAATGATAATTTACAACCAATACAAAACCTAATAGCTTAAATTTGCAAGGTCACATAATGTTACCCCTGATGAAAATGTATCATTCATAATGTAGTATAGGATAAGAAAGACACAAGACTATCAACAATCCTTACAAATATAGCTTTATAACTGGCTGTAAATCTAAGATTGTCAAAATATAAGAACATGTTAAAGTTGTTTTACTTAAGAGCATAAAAGCAATAGCAAATCATATACTTAAAATGGAATCCTTCGTACAAATCTTACCTACATCGTCTTCAAGTTTTGCACTGTTCAATTCAGTAACAAGCTTTGAA